>CAJPIZ010002243.1:0-14143 GCA_905368565.1 Medioppia subpectinata
TAATGGTATTAAAACTTAAAAATACTGAATTTGAGATTAATATGTCTGATTTGATAGGAAGCGCAAGAAATAAACACTTTACTGTTATGTAATATAAGATTCTGAGTCTAAAAACATGTAAATTATATTTCAAGAATTTATTATTAAAATTTTATATAAAATTAATTTAATATTTTTAATATTTTCATAGTTTCTGTATATTAAAGGTTATTTTTTATTAAATTAAACTTTAAAATAATTAGAAATTTAATTAAGATATTCATTAAAAGTCTAGACTCTAGAGACTGATTTCCCAAAGAATATGCAATACATAAAACCTTGGGATTTTAAGTAAACAGTTTATTATTTTTAATAATTAATAATTTTGTCAACTAATCGCAAATCTAATTGAACGCAAATGTCAATAGCAATCGATAAGCCCTTCAAAAGTTAATTATTCAAATTGAGAGACATTTAATAACCAATAGAAGGAAGTAGTAAAACAATATCTTATTTGAAATATTAGTTATTAAAACAACAATTTAAATAATCTATAGTATTATCATTACTGTAGAGGTAATTGTTATATAACTCATAAAATTTATCAATTATATGCTAACATTTAATTTTATATAACAATCAATGATTACTAATCATCAGTTAAGTAATATATGCTATTGTTTAATCATTGATTACTAAACGTATTCTGTAACATACATTGAATATTTAACTGTCAAACTATTTATAAAAATACTCCAGAATTTTGAAAAATAGTGAAATTTAAATGTACAAAATGTAAGAAATATTTGCAATTAACATTGAAATGGGCAAAAAGTAACAACAACTCAATAATAAGTGTAAATACCATTGAAATGCAGTGACAATAAAGTATATGACTGTGATATATTTTAAGTAAAAAAGCACTAAAATCTCAAATCTCATACCCTATGAATCGGCGGATTCTGTGCCGACAAATAACGAATAGACGAATCATTGCGTAAACTATTAAATAATACCAAAGACTGTTTCAAACGTCTCATTGAATTATACATTTAGGACACAAAAAGACACAAATATTATGACAATTATCTTTAGGTTTTGTGAACACAATTTGAAATTTTGAAAGTATTCTCACATTTCAAACCTTATTACTATTTTCAAACCAATCTCGCGACAAGAATACACTCTTGGTTATTTCAGTATAATTTATTGAAAGCATTAAAATTAAAATTTAAAATACAAACTAAT
The DNA here is from genome assembly GCA_905368565.1 of Medioppia subpectinata. Lineage (NCBI taxonomy): Eukaryota > Metazoa > Arthropoda > Arachnida > Sarcoptiformes > Oppiidae > Medioppia > Medioppia subpectinata. The sequence goes on from CAJPIZ010002243.1 coordinate 1,228, forward strand.
AATTTATTTTGCAAACTAATTATTCAAAAATATATTTACATCATATATATGTATAAAAATCAAATTGAATTAGTTTCCAATTAACGCCATATATAAATAACATGGTAGAAAACAATACAATAAAATGATTATAAATTATAGTTAAAATGTTGTGAATTCATTGCAAGCAATTCAATGCAAACGACACGCTCTGATGAGGAGAAGGATTAACAAAATAAAAAGCGGCGAAAGGATCTCCGAGTGTGTCATATGCTTTTGTCCCTCGAGTTTAAAACAGAGCAACAGTTTTGATAAAAACAATAGCAATATCTGATTGAAACTCCAAACGGCACGAAATAATGCCATTTTATATTTGCCGTCCAAATACTGGCGAATGAATACAATTATACAGAAATAGCTGAGCAGAGCGTCGCACATGAAGAGCGGCGAGTGGACGGTCCACCACCCCATCCACTCACCACCCAATTCGGTGTCACATTTCAGCGTTAATAGTATCGTATAGATTAGTATCGACACCAGAATCATGAATATCTCAAACACCGTTACGCCAAACCATTTGATTATCTCATCGAATGACAGAATCATTTCGATTGTTCACCAATTTATTGAGTTTTATTAGTTTTTGTGTGTTTTTTATTAATCTATATATTGTTCTTATATTTTGTTAGTCAATCCGTTGGCCGTCTCTTCGCGTGCTTTAAACTCTTCTTTCAAAAGTCGCAACTTTTCGCGCTTTTTGTTTCGTTTGGAAAACTTTTCGGTTACCAATCGGTGCCGCTGTGCGGACACACTCTGGTCACCGTTCATCAATTGATCCAATTTATCCACAAGAAGTTCTCGGGCCAACACTCGGTTCCGGTGCTGCTCGCGATTCACGTGACACTTCACCACAATTCCTATTCATTTGTAACGAAAATAGTTTTATTTCTTGTTTACAATATAAGACAGTTATCACATGAACTGATCCACAGACCTGTTGGCAAATGAGTCAATTGGACACAATTGGAGAGTTTGTTCACGTTCTGACCTCCGGGTCCACTGCCGTGAATGAACTCCTCTCTCAGTTCCTTCTCATTAATGACCGGAACTTTTGATTTGTCGACTTTCGGCTTATTTAGCGGCCAATGGTTTGTCGAAAAAGCGACGAATATATTGTGACTAAACGTCGGATTCACTGCACGAATACATTGTTTGCCGTAATTGGAGATAATTGTTGACATTTGTTGTCCACAAAGTTTTAAGAGACAAAACACAGACACAAACAGAAACTAATGTTTGACTAAATTAAACGCTTTTTGTTGAGAAATNTATAATTTACATGTTTTTAGACTCAGAATCTTATATTACATAACAGTAAAGTGTTTATTTCTTGCGCTTCCTATCAAATCAGACATATTAATCTCAAATTCAGTATTTTTAAGTTTTAATACCATTAGTTATAATTATACATTTGTAATTGATTTAAAAGGAGTCTAAAACAGTACAAAATATTATTGAATTTGAAAACATTTGATAAATTGTAAACATTTTTTGAGTCAAATAAATCAAAAATGTTGACATACCATGGTATCATTCTATGAGAATTTAAACTCAAATCTTATAAATGAAATTTATATTTCCACTTAATTTTATAACATTCAATATATTTTGCAAATATATTATTAATATATTAAATAATTGAGAGATCAATGAAACAAATCTATTGTTTTAAATTATATTTAATATCACAAATAGATGTGTTATTATTTAGACACAAAAACATATGCCATAACTCTAAATTATATTACCAAGCTAAAAGTACTGGCAATTTATATTAAAACTAAATATCAGTACCCATTAATTATATAATTTGTACACGTTATAACAATTAAGTATAAATAGTTAGACATTTATTAATCATTTGCTTAATATTTTCACATAATATTAGTTACAAATATATATTTTCAAATATAAATATTGTTTAATATAAACAGCAGATGTTGGATATCTCTCTAATGGCTTTTTTATCATAAAAATTTGCAATAATAACCAAAATTGTTGTCTCAATTGAATTAAATATTATATATTTGAATCAAAATATCTGAAAACAAACGCGTCTTTATAAAGATATCGCGTTATATCTAGAAATTCAATACAAACTTTAGTTTACATTAAAAATTTTGTTTTTCTGGTCTTAAAATACAGTAAATATTATTTTTAGAATAAAATTTGAAACTATAAGCCATAAAACTATTGACCATTTCTTCTTAAATGTTTGCTTATATTTAAGGATCAAATTTAATGAAAAAATAACTAAAACCATTGGAAACACTATCGCATGTGTGAAAATTCATTGGAAATAAATTATTTATAGCCTATTATCATAAATATTGGAGTAGTTTTAGTGTTTGCACAAATTGTTTTGGCTATAAAAGCATTTTTTCGTTAATTTTGAATTCAAAGTTTAAATGTTTAAATTTTAAACAGTAATTTGAAATCCATTCGAGGCATTGATTTTCAGTGAATCCTAATTTCAGTGATCCGTTGAAATAACTAAATTTTATTCCCATTCATTGAAAAACAGTTATTCTGTAAATTAACACCACTTTTAACGATTTCACATTAATTTTGGTAACTATTTTCCATGAGAGAGAGAGAGAGAGAGAGAGAGAGAGAATATTTATGATAATAGGCTATAAATAATTTATTTTCACACATGCGATAGTGTTTCCAATGGTTTTAGTTATTTTTTCATTAAATTTGATCCTTAAATATAAGCAAACATTTAAGAAGAAATGGTCAAATGTTCTGCAATAGCACTAATGTTAATAACATTTTGTTGTTCTTCTCCTTTAGAAAAACATGTTTAAAATGTTTGCAAAATTTTTCCATTAATAAAACTTTCCTATTATTCATTCAAATGAATGATTCAAACAATTTTTGTCAGTAAAAATTAAATGAAATATCATTTTAGGCAAAAGATGGTAAACAAACAAATATAACAAACATATTATAAGAAATAATTTCAAAAAAATTGAAAATACTTTTGGTATTTATTTAACGCAGTATTAGTTTATGTAATACTTTAATGTACGGAATATTTCGACAATAAATTCATTGCAAGAATATTAGATATTAATCTATTTGGAAACCATTTGTTAGTTTTTGTATTGTATTTATTTCGGGAAATCATTAATTAAGAGCAAAAGTGCAAAACAATTGCCCAAAAGAGTTAAACACAATAACAAATGTATTGAATACGTATGAATCAAATGACTGGCAAAAACAGTGTTAGAAGAGATGGAAAAATAAATAAATCAAGTGAAATGAAGTGCTGTGAACTGCGGTTCCCTCCCATTGCCAGCGTTACGTATGCCTGTGTCGAGTGTCTGTGCAATGAGATTATTCTGTGTCTCAATACATACCCGCCTAACAGTAGTTTCCCCTCAATATTCTGTATACGATATGCGACGTTGAATATGGTATATAAGGCGCTGTTGTGTCGCTCAGACATTACACACAAGAATTGTGATGTTTAGCGTCAACAGTGTTTGAACGGACATCCATTCACATACCGCTCCTCTCATAAGCAATCTTCGTCTTACATTGAATTGTGATTTCAATTCAACACTCATTTATTGCTGTATTTATTGTCATTCAATACATTCGTGCGAAATATATTTGTAGTTATTCTGTTGTATAAATAAAAGTCAAGAATCGTTAACATATATTAAAGAATTTATATATTCTTGTAATTCTGGTTTAAATTCTCGTTTCATTTTTGCGAATATATCACTGGATTATCGATAAAGATGTCGAAAGTAAGTCAAGTCCGACAAAACTATCATCAAGAGTCCGAAGCGGGCGTTAATAAGCAGATCAATCTGGAACTGTACGCCTCCTATGTATACCAACAGATGGTAAGTTTTGATCACCATTTCATCACCACATCATATAATGTGATTAATTGATTCAAATATGTTCATCAATAGGCGTATCACTTCAACCGAGACGACGTGGCTTTGAGTGGTTTCCAGAAGTTCTTTCAGGACTCGTCCAACGACGAGCGAGAACACGCCCAACGGCTGATGGACTTCCAGAACAAACGCGGCGGTCGTATTGTCCTCCAAGACATACCCAAACCCGTCAAACAGGAGTGGAGTTCGTGTCTCGAAGCCATGGAAGCGGCGCTCGAGTTGGAGAAGACTGTCAATCAGGCGCTCCTCGACTTGCATGGCATCGCCTGCAAGAACAACGATCCGCAGGTTTGCACACAGTTTTGCATTTTATTTTTACAATTAGTGTTACATTTATTGTTTGCGTTTAATTATGATTAACCTTCGCATAAAATATCCTATAATTTCCTATAAAACTCCTTGAAGTTATTAAAAGCTCTAAAAAACAATTAATGCAAAAAATAAAAGTGGAAATCAATTATATCCACAACTATTAGTACATTTAGTATTTATCCTATTATTATAGAACCGGTAGTTAAACCATAAAAACTTTGAAATACACTTACACTTATACTTCACACACACTAACCATTCAATATTTGCATTTGACAGTTCCAGGACTTCTTGGAGACCCATTATCTGACGGAACAGGTGGACTCCATCAAGAAGTTGGCCGATTACGTGACTAATCTGAAGCGTGTGGGTTCGGGTCTGGGAGAGTATATGTTCGATAAGGAGACCCTGGGCTAAACGGCCGGCTCTGCCCGTCGCTCGACAAACGCTCGGCATTTCAATGAATTTATTATTAATCAAAATCCAAATTTAATTATATTTACCGAACAGAAAAAATAGTTGCTTAGTATTTGTCTATAATATTGAAGTATTATTATTATTTTATCAAAAAATATTGTAATTTGTAAAAGTAAATTAGAAAACTCCTTATATTCACTCAATGTTTGGCAAAACACAAGCAAACGCTTATTATTTTCAATAATCTTTATGTTAATTTTGCATATATTCTATTAAAACAATGATTTAAATAAAATTATATATTTAATACATTAAAAACATCATCTATTTTATTAATTTTCAGTTTCATTATTAAAAATTGTTGTAATAATTATTGCAATCAATCATAACATTAGCATTTGATTACAACCACAATATCGTATATAAAATTCAACAGAGATTTAAACTCATTCAATACAATAGAGCTCTAAAAATATAATGTATTATAAAAAAGCAGCTAAAATACCGGTAAAAATGAAATCCCGACTCCGTATTAAAAAAGGTCATTTTAAAAGCAAAACAAATTAAATGGTAAACATAAATGCATAATAAAAATACTATTAAAAAATCTTATCTAAAAATACAAATTCAATATCACATAAAAATAAAAACAGTTAACAAATTGAATGAAAAATAGTTGTCTATATGTTATACATGTCTAAAACAACAACTCTTTTTGTTCAGATAAAAAGTTCAGTTATATTGCATTGAGTTAATGGCTTGAATTTGAGGTGCTCTTCGATAAACTGACACAAACACCGAGAGGTCGGACAGTGTCTGTGAGTTGTTGGCAACGGTGCGACACTAACGCCGGCCGAGTCCGCGTGTAATGGCATATTCAGGTCAATCTTGCGCCGCACAAAGTCCTTCACCCATCGCTGACTGTATCGAAGCAGTAGTTTTTCCGCGTATTTCTAATCCATAATAAATAATAAATACGACAAATGATTCAATGCATAGCTCAGCGGCTAAACAATAGTTACCTCTTTCTGAGACAGCGATTTCGGTTGCGATCCAGTGATTGTAATATCAGATGTGTTTATATCCATACGTGATATTATAGTCGACGACGAGTGGGAAACTTCACCATTTGTTGGCTGACTCTCATTCTCGAGCATATCTTTCAAGAATTTCTATTATTCACAATCAATGATATGAATTAATTAATTGAATTGTTAGTTACTATCAAACAAATTATATATTGTCATAAAAATTGTTGTCAAACAATACTCACAACACAATACGTGACATCAAAATAGACAAAAATAAGATTGATTTTATGACACGAGAGACTTCCTCTGTCGTCGACGCCGAGCAAAATATTATTCTTATAAAGCATTCCATTCACTTGTGATATACATCTCTCCAGCATATGGTAGAGCTATAGAGGAATCAACACAACAATCAGTTATTGTAAAAACAGTCAACAAATTGTGTTCAACAGAATCTGTGTCTAATGTATTGCCATTTACTTTGACTTTGAGATACATTGTGGCGAATATTCCAAACACATTGATTACGAGCCAAATAACTCCCCCAACGAAAAGGGGTAATCCTTTGATCCCAGAGAACAATAGCGATAATAGTATTATGAAACCCAATGTAATCCACATAACGAGCATTCGCTTGTATAATGTTATGTAGAGATTGAATCGCAAATCATTAACCAATACTTGAATCGCTGAGACATAATCCTCAACAGTGAGCTATAAATAACAATCAAAAATATTAAATTCCTATGTTTTCAGTACTTTGTGTTCTGTTAAACATTTAAAAACATGAATAACAAAACCAAACCAAAATGTTTGTCTAACAAAAAGTTGTCTACAAAAACAAAACCAAAAGTTATGAACAACTTTCAAATATCATTACAAATGAATAAATTAAATACAATGATTGTTGAGCGCAGACAACAACTAAATAAACAATATTGAGGCCAAAGATTATAAAATCATTAATTATTCAATAGTGTGTGGGTTTTGAATAATTACAAAATTATACAGTATTTCTACTGTTAATTGTGGTATACTTTTATGCAAAATATTTCAAAGAAGACACAACTCTAGTGAGAGTTTATATAAATTTCTCTGTTATTAATCATAGCATTAAACATGACTTACAGATAGAGACTGTGCCATAAGCTCTTCGGGGACTAACTCTGGTCTGAACACTGCGGGTGTAATCCACGCACAGCTGTCATTGACTGGCAATAACGTGATCCACATAACGAGCATTCGCTTGTATAATGTTATGTAGAGATTGAATCGCAAATCATTAACCAATACTTGAATCGCTGAGACATAATCCTCAACAGTGAGCTATAAATAACAATCAAAAATATTAAAATCCTATGTTTTCAGTACTTTGTGTTCTGTTAAACATTTAAAGACATGAATAACAAAACAAAACCAAAATGTTTGTCTAACAAAAGGTTGTCTACAAAAACAAAAGTTATGAATAACTTTCAAATATCATTACAAATGAATAAATTAAATACAATGATTGTTGAGCGCAGACAACAACTAAATAAACAATATTGAGGCCAAAGATTATAAAATCATTAATTATTCAATAGTGTGTAGGTTTTGAATAATTATAAAATTATACAGTATTTCTGCAGTTAATTGTGGCAAAACTTTTATGCTAAACATTTCAAAGAAGACTCAGGTAGTGTGAGTTAATATAAATTTGGCTCTTATTAATCATAGCATTAAACATGACTTACAGATAGAGACTGTGCCATAAGCTCTTCGGGGACTAACTCTGGTCTGAACACTGCGGGTGTAATCCACGCACAGCTGTCATTGACTGGCAATAACGTGATTATTAATCATAGCATTAAACATGACTTACAGATAGAGACTGTGCCATAAGCTCTTCGGGGACTAACTCTGGTCTGAACACTGCGGGTGTAATCCACGCACAGCTGTCATTGACTGGCAATAACGTGACGATCACATCGCCGTTTGCTATCATTTCAAACACATATCAATTAATTAATTAGAAATTAAATTAACACTTAATTTCCTATCAATTGTCTTACAATAGCCATTGCTCTGAGCAGTGGATGGATGACTGCATTCATTGAAAGTATTGCCATTATTTGTGTCTTTGAGCGATACGTTCTGAAGAGTCTTAACATTTGATTCATGGCTTGACTCGCCATCAGTTGCCATAATATTATTATTATTATTGTTATGGCTTTTCATAAAACTTTTATCGATAACTTTATTGCTTTCGACATTTGACATAATGTTTGCATCCGTTGTCCGATCGCTTGCATTAAGTGGTAAACCAATAGATATCTGTGTGGAAGAGTTGGCGGACGGAGACGAAGAGGCGGCCAATCGTTTGGCGTGATATTCAGTGGTGGCGTTGATCTGTATTGAGTCCGTCGGTTGGATTGTAGCGCAACCGCCGCTCGACTCGGGCGCCGACGGCGACGGCATTTCCAGCCGATACTCGTCGGTCACCACCGCTTCCCCATCATTAGCGCCGCCCTCTTCGCCGAATCTGATCCAAGACTTGCGATCGGATCCCACATTAGTGTCCCGATCGTCATCTGATGTGTTGTTCATAATCGTTGTTATTTGAGACCAGAGTTTTGTATGATTTTGTTGTCAAACAATACTTTAATAATCGTTACATTAAACTGTAATTTAAGACCTGATTATGTCTTTCAATACTTTTATGAATACTTTTCAATCAATTTGTGATTAAATAACAAACACTTGAGACGAGAGATAAATACTTTGCGCTTTTGATTTGTATATAAAATGTATGCAAAACAACACAAACGTAACAAACAGTGAATTAAAATACACTCAAAACATGATTATAAACAACAAAATAAAACACTTTATTAATTGTAATTAAGGATTGAATTTCAAACACAAACCCAAATGAATGTCAAAACAAGCAAATAATGGCATTATTTTGTGGCCAAACGTTTCACTGCCTATAAAAACATTGGACACAAACTTATGGTTATTATAATCACACAAATAATGATAATATCAATGCTTTTAATGATGGCATCAATAAAACCATTAAATGGTTTACACAAAGCGTTTCAATCAATTGATTGTAAACCAAAAACTATAACAAAAAAACTTAAAATGAAATAAAAGTGAAAACAGTTTTAGCACTCAATTCATACACAAAAACACTTTTATTTACATTTTTGTGTTTATTTGAGGCCAAAACACAATGCAATTCAAGCCATACATTGTAGTGCTGTTCACACATAACGTCTGTCATGTATTCGCCATTAAATCGCGATTTAAATACAATTTAACAAATTGTTGTGTTTTTAATAATATTTTAATTAAACATTTGATTGTTTGTGAATTAATTATGCATTTTATTCATAAGTTTATTAGTTGTGGTCAAAGAAAACATAACACAAGACATAAGAGATGTCAACACGTAATCTATGGTCAGATAAAGAGGTAAATATCGGAGCAATAAATAATCGGCACATTTTGAGGACACTTTGTGGCCAAACATGTGGACCGACGGCGTCTTAATCGTGTTTATATCGATATTCACAGCACTTTTGGGCGAAGGTATCATCACTTGTATTAGTTATCATACAAATGGCTAATGATTTGATCACGTCTTAAGGGCTCACATGGCTTATGGTCTACAGGACTGACAAATACAAGCGATTGAAGGCTGAAGTGGAGCGACAGTGCAAACGATGTATGCAATGGTGTGGACACAGACCTGTCCTCTCCAGCAGACAAACTCTCGTTGTTATCGGCGGTTAAGTCGCGCATCTGTTGCCCACACCGGCCGCCGGCGTACGGGTGGACACAGGTGTAGCTCATTGTGATGTCCGCCACTCATGAGTTGCGTTAAGATCACTGATAACTGATCCCAAGAGTTTGTTTGCCAAATGAATACATTGAGTTGTCTTTGAGTTTAAAATGTTTTTTTCGCGTGAAATCCAGTGGAGAAGAAGAAGGAGACCATCGGAGAGACCAATGATAAGCAAATGAAGAAGAAGTTGGAGCGCGAAGAAGAGAAGCTCAAGAATCACAACAGGGATCTGTCGTTAGTGAAGATGAAGTCCATGTTTGCTATCGGCTTTGCCTTTACAGCATTGCTTTCAATGTTTAATAGTATGTAAGTAATGATCGCATCCACGAACTCAACCAATGATTTACATAAAACCTATTCAAACTATCGATACTAATCATTAGTCTATTTGTTTACTCTAAATATGAACATTAGTTTTGATGGCAGAGTTGTGGCCAAATTGCCATTCATTCCCATATCACTAATACAAGGCCTATCGCATCGTAACCTCAATGGTGACGATTACACCGACTGTTCATTCATTTTCCTCTATATTCTGTGCACAATGTCTATAAGACAGGTATGACTTACTGTATATCACAGTAGTTTTGCATTCATTGTAATGGCATTTGTTTGTCCATTCATTACACACCAGAATATCCAGAAACTGTTGGGATTCAGTCCGTCGCGGGCCGCCAGCAAACAGGGCGGAAACATATGCCGTAGTATAAGTCGCGGCCAATGATCGGGTTTTGGTCTAACGTGTTGTACTCATAATATCCACTCCACGCGCCTTTCAATTTGGCCGAACCAAAGGACGGCACTCTATGAGCCAATTGCGGGTATATATGAGAGTCGAAGTACGAGTAATCCACGTCCAGATTGCTTACATCCGGCTCTTCGCTCTATACATGAGATGCAATACATTCAATGTTTTTGTTTATAAAGGGTTTAAGAAATTGTCAAATGTATAATCGATGGCCATATTTAACATTATTGAAAGGCTGTCACCGGTGTTGGTGTTAAATATGGGAAACGTTATAACATTTACTAATCACATGCCATGTTCTCATTTTAATGATAATTGCTTACATCGCTGGGATTTCGGCCGCAAATAAAATTTCCTCCCAAACCCTCTCTGCGACAATAGGCTGAAGACGGGTCGATGAGGAGTGGAAAGTCGATTCCGGGTCCGTCCGGGGCGTTGAATACATACACATATCGTTTACTATTATTTGAACGGTTAAGTATAAGTTTTGTGTCTAACGTAGAAAACATTGTAAGACAAACCGGGGCTCAACAGGGAGTAAATGAGATCTAATGCCTCTCTTCTTGCCGTACTCTAACTTGTCTGCAATGAATGCTGAGTTCGCACCGCAACACACGATTCCCATCGCAAACTCCAATTGCTTTACGTAACCGTCGGGTTGTCTGACAATCACGTGATTGACTCGTTGTATAGCGTCGCCGGACTGGTCGGTAGACAACTCTACGTTCACTTCGGACTTGATATTAAAGTCCAGAATGTCTGCCTGAAGGTACTCCACGCCCAGTGTCTGGGCTTTGGTTTTCATGGCTAATAGCAGAGCCCACGGATCAAACCATCCCTCGTTCTGAACACCATAGGAGCCGATGGCTATACCGTCGGTGTTAAGCCACGGAAACTTCTCCTTCAAGCGGTCGGGTGTATAGAGTTCTACATAAGCGCCCAAATCTGTCTGCAATTTATGATTTTCAACCAATTGCTGAGCGCCTGAATTGGTGGCCAACACGAGGTACCCGTGCGGGTGAAACGACACGTCCGGCGGTTCGTTATCTAAAACACTCAAATGCTTCTTCACGTCCCGCAAGAAGTCGATGCCATACATAGACATCATTATATTCTCCTTCAGTGAGAACTGTTGGCGAATACCACCAATCGATTGAGTGGTCGACGCTCTCGTATACTAAACAAATGGTTAAGACATTTGATTAAACATATAGTCGAGAGAGAGAGAGAGAGAGAGAGAGAGAGAGAGAGAGAGAGAGAGAGAGAGAGAGAGAGANAGAGAGAGAGAGAGAGAGAGAGAGAGAGTTAGAGAGAGAGAGACTGACAGTGGGGTCTCTTTCGATGACAGCGCAGGTGAAACTTTGCGGTGCTCTTTGTTTGAGGAAATATGCAATACTTGATCCAATAATACCGCCGCCAAAGATGGCAATATCGACCTGATGTGGAAACGGCTGTTCATACGGCGCCCGATGGATACGACCCTCTTTAAGAAGGCTTAAGTCATCTTTGATTATATTGACGGCGCGTTTAAAACCCATTTGTTTGTACCGACGCGTGAAGTATTGCGGATATTTGAAACCAATCAACTCAGAAGTGTTGCCCTCATCTGTGGACGGGTCGTAAACGCCTTCATTGGGGCCCCACTTGTACTCATCCGTCTCCACCTCTTTGGCCGTCGACTCGACACCACTTTTGTCATCACTTCTCACGTCAAGTGATTTGCTGTCCGTCTTATTGGACACACTTTTGTCACTTTCATTGTTTTTGTTGTCATTATTGTTATTACTATTGAATACAATTGAATTTATGCTAAACTGACGGCAAATGTGATGATTATTGCAATTATATGAAAGTTTTATCAATCGTTGATAACATTTGACTAATTGTGACATTTCTGTCGATGAGATGATTGTGACAACAATTGAGTGATTGTTCACAACATATGAGTAAAACTCGATTCAAATGATAATCAAAAAGCAATCAAATGTTGAACTGATTATGTTTTGCGAGAAAAACAATGTTTTGGTTTTGTATGGATTTTGTAAACATTTGAATGTATGAAACGATAAACACGTGAGAAGTTTATGGCATTTAAAGCACATGATCAGAAGTGTTGCCCTCATCTGTGGACGGGTCGTAAACGCCTTCATTGGGGCCCCACTTGTACTCATCCGTCTCCACCTCTTTGGCCGTCGACTCGACACCACTTTTGTCATCACTTCTCACGTCAAGTGATTTGCTGTCCGTCTTATTGGACACACTTTTGTCACTTTCATTGTTTTTGTTGTCATTATTGTTATTACTGTTAAATACAATTGAATTTATGCTAAACTGACGACAAATGTGATGATTATTGCCATTATATGAAAGTTTTATCAATCGTTTATAACATTTGACTAATTGTGACATTTCTGTCGATGAGATGATTGTAACAACAATTGAGTGATTGTTCACAACATATGAGTAAAACTCGATTCAAATGATAATCAAAATGCAATCAAATGTTGAACTGATTATGTTTTGCGAGAAAAACAATGTTTTGGTTTTGTATGGATTTTGTAAACATTTGAATGTATGAAACGATAAACACGTGAGAAGTTTATGGCATTTAAAGCACATG
>CAJPIZ010002244.1:0-11850 GCA_905368565.1 Medioppia subpectinata
TGAACTGCGAGAGAGAAAGAGAGAGAGAGAGAGAGAGAGAGAGACTATAATATTCTGAACCGTGAGATCAAAAATAATTTGGTTGGAGTAAAGAGTAATATATATTTTTTCTTTGATAACCAAACGCAACAAATCTAATAATATTATTATATTATGTTATATATTATACGAAATACTGAAGTGATTGCATTGCGTGCTCTAATACTACAATAGAGGTAACACAAAAAATTTGGTTTATGTTTATGTTATTTCCTCTCATCATTCGTGAAAATAAACATCAAAACCATCTATTTTTCTCTCACTTCCACTTATATATAAAAAGTATTTAGATTTTGTTTTTATTAAAACAACAGAAAATTACAGAAAAGCATAACTATTCACATGAAATAATATAATAATTTGTATAAATAATAAAACACATCAAAATATTTAGGTTGTAATACCTGAGCAAACAGAATGCAATATACGAGCCGTCAATTAGAGTGAATCCCTCCCACACTATGAAGAGAGAGGCGCCGACCATAACATAGCCGGTAATGAGCAAAACGCACAGAATTATAGGAACCGTCACATCCCGGGTCTCCGATTCGGTGGACGTTTGATGAGAGACCGGATCGAGACTATTGCCAATCATATGGTCGGACGTGTTGTGCGGATTGGCGTTCCTCAGTATGGAGTGATGTGAGTGAGAGTGGGCTCTATTAAGAGTGCCGGCGCACGAGTGATGGTCCGACATATCGGTGCAGATTTTGGTCTCGGCCTCGAGACCGGCGCCGCCCACACTGTACTGATCTCTTTGAGAGTTTGAATTGCAGGCGGAGTAGCACTTAGCGGTCCTTTGGTAGGGATCGTTGTTAGAGTTACAGTGGAGTAGATGTCCGCTAGAGTTGACGTCGTTGAGGGCGATGTGATGCACGTGATAGTGATCGTGGAGGTGGTGGTGAGCGTGCAGACCTTGTTGATCCAGGTCTGGATCGTTGCTTGAGCAATTGCAACAATAGCCGTACACTAGCTTAAGCCCTTTGGCTAACAGTTTGCCAACATTTGATAGAAACAGTAACATTAGTGGAATGCCGACTAAGGCATAGGCAATGGTGGCCAGTTTGCCCTCGTTCGTTCGTGGTCGGTTCCCATATCCTAATTGTATTTGGAGATAAAGATATATGTAATTAATATTAAGCATAGAATTAATTTTTTGCCAAACAAACACAAAGTCAAATCTTTGTTCGTGTGGTTAAAGTGTTTTTTGTGACACAAACCCATTGCCAGCATTTGGTCTTTAAAAGTTATTCCTCTCTCTCTATTATTGTTAGCTTTAATGTTAAGACATTAATCAAATCGTCAGACATTTCTCACCATTTGATCGCATCGTATGAGTGGATGCCATGCAATGATGTGTTTGGTTGTAGTGATAGAAAGGGAAAGACATTTCAATTCTGAAGACATTTCTCTTAAGCCTACAAAACGACAACATAATTGAAGGACTGATTCTCTTTGATTCTCTCGTCATTAAACAGAAAACATATAAAAGCAACACAAAAAAGATCCTAAACTTTCTCTCAACGAAATGCAATGATTTAGTCCTCATTTTCAAAAAGTCTATAATATCTGAGTTCACAGTTGTATTAAATTAAGTTAAGTCTTATAGCATTCAACGCTCTATTTGTTATAATTTGTAAGTTTTTTTGGCTCACAAATGAAAAGTGCAAAAAAAAGTTTGGTTAATGATATCTCTAAAGATTCATAAATTCCCCTCAATGTTAAAGTACTCAATGAAAGCTCCAAAAGTTCACACTTAAAACAACAACAAAAAACTTTAACAACAACGGAATTAAATGGTATCAGAGAGAGAGAGAGAGAGAAATAACATTATATAATACACAAGAAAACAACATAAAAAAGATGTGAATATATTTTTTCTCTGTAATAAGTAGAAGAGAGAGAGAGAGAGAGAGAGAGAGAGAGAGAGAGCTGACAAAGTTGGCCATTATTCTAATAATTCATTTATTATATTTGATTTTGATTTACATAAACAATAATTGATGCGTTAAAACAATTGCTGTGTTTTTTTTTGTTTGTATGTTTAGTTTCTAATATTATTAGAGAAATAAAAGTTAGTAAAAATAACATTACAATGGAAATAGAATGGCATTCGCTTATTAGCCATTAGTTTAATTATGAGAAAAAGCAAATTAAAGTAATGCAAAGTCGAGCTAAGCCTGCATTGAAATTGCTGTCTGCCATCGGAGAGCTAACAAATGTTATCCCCGTGTGAGCAATGAATTAAACAAATTAAATTCATTTGAAAATAATTTTAAAAATATTTTATTAAAATAACTCGATGTCAATTAGGCTGAAGTTTTCCCTCTAATATATCCACCACTTAATTATGGCTTAAATCTTATTGGAAAATGATTTTAAATTAAAATATTGTTCAGAAACACACAATGTTTAGTCGACTGTTGTGTCTATGGTTTCCCATTAAAAATGGTTTGCCCAACAAATATATGTTTACAAAACATGGTTTTCTCACTTCCTTTAAATTCAAAAATTTTAGTTTTTAGAGCATTATATTCTGTAAGACAAGCATTACATTTGAAAACTAAATGTTTTGTCAGATTTTCTCTTTTTCTCCCTCACAACGAAAGGGAGGAAAATAAAAAATCAATTTTTAAGTTTCTTTTTGTTCTCTTTATTTCATTTCTTTTCTAAAATGAATAAAAATGACTTCAAGTCTACGCATAAAATGGGCTTATATTTCATATGATATGAACAGAAACTTGAAAAAATTCAAATAAAAATAAAATTTTATTCATTTAATTCAAATAATTGTTAGCCATTCCTATTGTATCGGTTGTGATAAGAAATATAAAGCATAATATCCACAGAATATGCTTTTTATATCAAATCTATTATATATTACAAATTTTATAACTCCTTTTTTCCTGCCGTCAAATGCATGACAATTGGCTAAAAAGGAAAGCTATTTATTAATCAAATTACTAATTAATTGTTAATTTGTTTCATATAAACACCGTATTATATAATATAATGAAATATTTATGTCATGAATGTATAGCCCATTGAACTCATCGCTATCATTGATTCGCCAGCAAATCGTTATTTCATATATATTTTGATAAAAATACTTTAAATGACTTTTTCCTATACATAGACAGAGAGTAGTGAATACCAGTAATTATTTTGATTTAATGGTCATATATTTTCATCAATTATATCCTTATGAATGGACCACTATTTTAGCCTTTATATGATATGAGGCATAACTATAACCATCCGATATTGGATCACAAATTTTTTCTGGTTTCCCCCGAAAAATGGTTTCTCAATAATAAGTATGTCATCATTGAATTGATGGCAAGTGATGGACGTGATTATGATTGAGGGCATGTCATATGTGCGCCAAATCTCTAACTCTCTCACATGTATAAAAAACTCGAGAAAAGCAGTGATAAAACTTTTCCAATGAATAACTCCAGGACTCAAATAATTGGAAGATTTATAATCATTATATTCTCTCTAACTTCCATTTCCATCACTCTTTCCATTCATTTGCAACGAAAAAATTCTCTCTCTCTCTCTCTCTCTCTCTCTCTCTCTCTTCTACTTATTACAGAGAAAAAATATATTCACATCTTTTTTATGTTGTTTTCTTGTGTATTATATAATGTTATCCAAGAAATGCAAACTTGATTTTTTAGCGTAAAAAGAATATTATTTATATATCACATCGGATTCTGTGTAATGATATTAATGCATCAAAAACTACATCTCTTTCGTTAACCTTTTTTATTTTTCATTTTAGTTTTATGTTTTAAAATGTTTATTCAGAGCCCAACACGAGTTGTTTCTTGTTGAATAAAGTGCTTTTAATGAAGCCATTAAATATTAATTAAGACACAAATAATAGATTATATTTAATTTTAAATTACAGGAAATATTTCATACAAACTTTCCTTTAATGGTATTTAATTGCAATCATTTTTTATCAAAAATACCACTCTTTTGTCGTATAAAGCATTTTAATGGTTAAGTAATAAATCGATTTAAAACACAGTGTTTGGGAATCAAGAGCTGAGTATTGGTTATGAAAATGCACTCAAAATATTCTTAATGTTTCTCTGCATTTATCCATCAAAATAAGTATTTCTTGATTTATTGATTATTACAAAAACATTTTTGCGCTCTTTATTCTCATTTCATATTATCGTCGCTTTCAATGTTTAAAACACTGATTGTCTGATCTCTCGTCCTTTTTAGGAGAAAAAAATCAATTATTAACTCATTTTTTGTATCGAAATAAAAGTGTATTTACAAAAAATGTTGCGAAAAATATATTGGTTTAGACGTAATGTTTCTCTTAATTGTTAAAATAAGTTTTAATTAAAATATATGTTTCTCTTTGGGTTAAATTATGGCTGGAATTATGGTATTTTCTATCGTATCAAATGGTTTTATCCAATTTTCTTTACTCACAATTACTTTAAATTATTTATTTACTTAAGATATAATTCTATAAAGTATTTCTTTAAAAATGTTTTCAAATAAAAACAAAACAAATTTTATGTCTACAAAGATATCAAGCTTAATGATCATAAGCAGATAGATAACTCCTCTCTCTCTCTCTCTCTCTCTCTCTTCAGTTAGTTTTACTGTAATATACAATATATATCTTTTCTTTGATTTTCTTATTATTATTATTTTTCAATTTCTCTAATGTTTTATTGCAATGTATTGACTGAATTGATATCTAACATCAAATACATTTGTGTCCGTTTAGTACCATAGGTTTCGGTGACTTAATGCCCGGCCATTCAGTATTCACTGGAAAAGAGGGCTCACAAAAGAAGCTCATTATAACGAGTGCTTATATTGTGGGCGGAATGGCATTAATAGCGATGAGCTTTAATTTAGGTATCGTTTCTTTCTCACCATCTTTAACACCACTCACTCTATCTATTAATGTCTATCCATTGCTTGAAATGTAACAAAATATAATTTTCCGCTTCAGTTCACGAACAAGTTTTGCATAAAATGAAAAAATGTGGCAAAAAGTTGGGAATTTATTCCGACGAACCGGTGATTGATTTGTCTACCAATGAAACACATGACGAAGACTTTGATGTGTGAACTGCGAGAGAGAAAGAGAGGCACGGATTGAACGACTGGATCGGGAAGAATGCGGTGACGGCTCTGTTGGCGGCGCTGTTGTGCCGCTCCTCTACTGCCAGTGCTCTCCGATTATATCAATAATGAAAATTAATACAAATGGCTTCTCGTTATCAATAGATCACAATTAAACTGAGGCTCAGCTCATGTAATGTTTGATTCTTCAAACAAAACCAAAACTAAAATTATGATATATTGTGTAAAATCGGTTTTAAGATCCGCTCATATCATGATATAAAACGCATATATTATGCTTCAAAATGCATATTATATGATATATTAAATCATTATTTGACAAATAATAGACTATTCCTATTAAATGTTTTTATTAATAAATTTATTAACAAATGTTTTTTGAAGTGAATTATATACAAAAAATAAAAAGATATTTAAAATAATTAATTGTTTAAATTTATTTCATGCGACAAATATTTGATATATCGATACGTTTTTTACATAATTTTCTTTGACTAAAAAAATCAATAATAAATTTTAAAAATAATTATCAGATTATATTATATAAACCCCAAATCATATCAGACATAAAATTTAATAAAGATTATTTTAGATTTTATGTATTAATATATACTGTAGTTTCAAATATCAAATCAAATCTCTTTTTTTTTGTCTATATATAGATTTGAATTATTGAACAGAAAATCATTTAAAATGTGAATTAGATTTGCTTTAAATCTATGGCTAAGAGGAGAATCAGTGCCACGAGTTTTACTGATTATGAAACAGTTTTGCCGCAAAATAATCTCTTATTGGAAATACATATAAAATACACGACAAATATATCGCTCAACTGAACAGCTATTTTCGTTTAAAAAGAGATTAGATTTGAGTATTTTTTGTATATTATATTTTTCTAATGAATTTCATTGACAACAATATACAGTGTGTGGAGAAGTGATGAGATTTAATTCAAACAGATTGGACTTCAATGTAGAGTACATTTACAGCATAATAGATGACAAATAGTAAACCAATTACTGGTTATTTTGAATAACAAATTTTGTGTGTTTTTATATATTTTTAGTGCATCTAAAAAGATTGTATGAATTCATTGAATAGATTTTGTGTTATAAATAAATTTTATTCAAATTTAAAGCTAGAAAACACTGTAAATACAATCCAAATCCAAATACTGTACCGAATATAAAATGAAGCAAAAATTAATTTCCAGCAAATATTTAAACCAATTTTTGTTGTATAAAAATAGATTTGCAAATTGTCTGCTCAACAATAACATTATGTTTTATGTATGATTTATAATTTATATATAAATTTATAATTAGAAAAAATAAGTCTGAATACAAAATAAACATATAAAACATCAAATTGAAAACAATTATATAAACATTGAAAGGATGACAATCGACGTGAAGTCTTGTGTCAAAGAATCACTTGAAAACACTTCACGTTTTTAAAAGTGAAGCAAACAATTTGAAGAATACATTGCAATATATAGTGATATTAAGATATTTCAAAAGTTGTCATATTTTCAATTTTTCAATTTTACGCCAACTTTAACGAAATGATCTTTAGATCTAATGTTTCAGTTTTTTGGGTCAATCTATGGGATGGAGAGTTATATTCCTCTAAAGTCCTAACGTTTATCTATTGATTTATATGGTATTTACAGTTATAGCCATACAATAAGTTATACATGATCTTAAGATATATTGTTTATTATTGACAAATAATTTAATTTAAATAATATGTTTTGTCAATGATTGGGAAATATTTGCACACTTGAATTGATGGCATAGTTTTGATTTATAATTTATGTGAATTAGAAAATAATTAATTTACGTCTATAAATAAAGTGCTA
Source organism: Medioppia subpectinata (assembly GCA_905368565.1). Lineage (NCBI taxonomy): Eukaryota > Metazoa > Arthropoda > Arachnida > Sarcoptiformes > Oppiidae > Medioppia > Medioppia subpectinata. The sequence continues at coordinate 7,028 of CAJPIZ010002244.1, forward strand.
AATATAAGTGCATTTAAAGCAAACACTTTTATGAAAATCGTTATAATATTTATGCAAATAAGAAAATTTTCAATTCAGAAAATGCAGCGAAGAATAGCATAAAATTAATTGTTTGCAAAACAAATCATATTCTCCTTAAAGAATATAAAGGAATTGAATTTTGCAATAAATTATTTACGAGTTTGCAGTGAATTTGATATTTGACATAAAAGTCCGAGAAATAAGGGATAAAAATAATAATAATAAATGCCTTTTGACTTAAAGTTATTGTAAATTATAAGTTATTTAATGTAATAAAAGATTTATGTGTAAATAAAAGTTAAAATTGCGTTCAAAATGTTATATTCGTCCAAAATATTATGACTTTTCAGACGTGACTTTGCTTTTAATGAAAGGCTTTTTGTGCTCTTCTATTACTTGATTACTGATTACAAGGGAGAGAGAGAAAGAGAGAGAGAAAAAGAGAGAGAGAGAGAGAGAGAGAGAGAGAGAGAGAGAGAGACTAAAAACAAACCATAAAATTATTTTTTCAAAAAATATTATGTTTCCATTAAGACGATTGTTTTGACAACAAAACAGATAAATAAATGTTTTATTTTTAAAAAAGGAATTTTTTGACCGTTTGTTTGTTAACGAGAAATGATTTAATGCAATAAATTATGATTTCGGAGAAAATTATGAATTAATGGCAAATATATTCATTTAATTTCAATTAAAGTGAGTGTCATATTCATTGCGGACAAGTATTGAGAGCACTGTATGTACAACACTATTGCCTATAAATCATTAAACGGATCTCAAGACTATTTATTTGAAGAGAACATTATTAATGGATTATATCCTATGTTTTCAAAGGATTTGCACAAAAAACTTATGGCAAAGAAAAGCGAATTTCCAAAGAATTTATCGCAAATGGAAATTAATAATAATATTCAGTTCAATAGAAAATGAGATTTTGTTTTTGCTATTTTGCCACAGATTTTGAGCTCAAAACTCACAAATATTCTCATCAAATGCTACGCCAAACACAACACAAACACATCAAAACAATTCTTACTGTTATTAAAGTTAATAAAGTTTTAGTATTTTTATTCCGATTGGGGATAAATATCATACCATTCACTGTAAGCCCAGTGTATAAACTGTCAGGCAATAAGTTTTTTGTTCAAATACCTCATTAACTCTATAGCCTGACTAATGCACTCACTCTATGGCCTGACATCGAAATAACTTTTAGCGATTTTAGTATTATTTCGGAGGTTTTGTGTCACAAAAGGGAGACACAAAAAACATACTGTATATACAGGAATATCAGGTGTTCGACAATGGCTTACACTCTAATGATATCATGTTTAACGAGACATAAGTTTCTCTTTCTTTTCTGGTTTTCCTCCCATTCTTCTTCTTTTTTGAGGGACACGAAAAACTTGTTATCAATTGTTTGCCTCTGTTTTCTCCCCCCTCTCGACCACAAATTCAAACATACAATCATTTATAATTAGTATTACATTCGCTGGTATTTTCATTACGTTTGTGTCATAATTCAATCAATTGTTTGCCTAAACAACTAATCAATTATTTAGATTTCATTACTCTGTGCCGGTGTTTATGAATTAATTGAAATAAGGTATGTTTAATACAAACAAAATTGTGATGTATTTATATATCAATGATTGAATTGAAATGAGAAATATATCTGTGATTAGCCGCAGGAAAGGAAGGGAAAAAAGAGAGAAAAAACACGAACAATAAATGATATAAAAATATGGTTTTTAGTGCTCTTTTAACACAAAATATCTTTTAATCCTCTCATATAATATTACTTTCATAAGCCTTATCGCCATCTTTTCAAATGTCAATGACATCCCGAAAAAATTGTATGTTTTAAAGAAATATCAAAGAATATATTACTGTAAAAGTTCGCCGAAAAGAAACTTTTCTTTTGGAAATATCATTGCCTTAAAGGGAAGAATAGGGAGAAAAAGAAACCCCGAATCGAATAATGAAAGAATTTTATACATAAAAATTGCTGATTTGCAAAGAAATAGATTTTATTGAATGACAATAAGTATATCGCCTATTGATATGCGAATTGAATTGAAATATGCATTAATATAATTGTCATATCATTATAATATTTACACTTACAGTGTTTAGATTTTTAGATTTCAAATTTAACTCTCTCTCTCTCTCTCGCTCTCTCTGACTTTTTAAATAATTTTCAGTACAAATATCGGTGATATAAATAAATTGAAAGGACTTTTGATTTCGATCATCATTATATGTCACAACACATAACATACACAATACCATAAATCGGGTGAATATTACATTAAATATGTAATAACATAACAAACCGATAAAAAAGCAACTAAAAAAGCTATTGTTAAAAAGCACTAACTCTCACTTTTTGTGTGTGTAATGTTGTGTTGGTTGGGTATAGTAGTGGTGTCCAAACCCTACAACCGGTGCACTTTCTCTTCTTCCTCTTACCTCTCCCTTTTTCCATACTCTTCTCTCTCTCTCTCTGAGCCAATGCCACAGCAAAAACTGTGTGCAACTCTGGAGTGGACAGCAATAAATGTCATAGCGATGAGCAGGTGATCATCAAAATAAGAAACGGCAATATTTAGCATAACTGAGCAAATGGTGCGAATCAATGGGATCTTTTGATTATCCAATTTGCACATCAAAAGCAACTAATTTTCTTGGGATCTCTCTCTCTCTCTCTCTCTCTCTCTCTCTCTCTCAGCACAACACACATGAATTAGAGGCACTTTCGCTGCCGATAGAGAATATACAAAAGTATAAAAATATTTACGACTATAACATGAAAGTATAAACAACGGGTAAAAACACAATACTTTTTAAGGCTTTTAAGGGAATACATCGATAGATAGTGTATACCATATAAATAGATATTCCGCCCAATTGTCGCTACTATTACAACATAAATCACAGTTTTATTGTCGCTCACTCTCTAGCATAGAAACCCTGGTAATAGTTGTAGAGACACTTTGGCTATTATTCGGGTACACATAAACACATAGAGTTCTGCACCAATAGTTTACTCTCTCTTTTTGGTTAATAGACTATTAAATTGTCAGTTGAATAGCGAGTGAAAGAATAGAGAGATGTGTTTAACATTGCTTTTCTCTACAATGAAAAGCGTAAACGGGTTTAACCTATAATTTGCAGCTCATATACGTATATATAATCGTTAAATTTCAGTTAAAAACATTGATTTCTATAGTAATAACAATTTTTTCCAACTCATAATTATTATCCAATTTTTGGTACACATTTTATGCCCAAAAATGATCAAAACTAATAATATTCATACCATTATTAAAGTACTTCACAACAACTGATGTTCAATACGTTAATTCTTATGGCACTTTGAATGCAATAATAATCTGCTTCTCATATAAATGGTATTATAAGCTAAAAATGAGGGAAAAGTAAAGAGTAATGGGAGTGAACGGTGAAGAGAGAGGCCATCATTTCGATGATAAACACAATCCAGAGGACAAATATTTAAGAGTTATTGAAATCCAACAGTTTATTGACATTTATCTCTGAATTAATCTCCGATCAGCTCTTATTTGTCAAAACACCCCCTCATCTATATATCGCACCCAAAAACCCCTTTACACCCAAAATCTATATCCTTTTTGCTTTTGGATCTCTCTCTCTCTCTCTCTCTCTCTCCCATAATTCAAGCGCTAATAAAACTTTTCATTAGTCTCTTCTCTCTCATGAATTATAATATTATACACGTATTTGTTGTGGTCTTAAAAGTGTTGTGTATTATTTGTCTATCAATGAGTATAAAAGTGATGTTTAGATCAGAGGAATAGATAATCTTCACGGAACGGAACGGCTTTATTATAGCAGTGGTTACCATTAAATTCCGCGACTAATCTGTTATTGCTGTCCACTCCAGAGCTGCACAGCGTTTTTGCTGTGGCATTGGCATTGGCTCAGAGAGAGAGAGAGAGAGAGAGAGAGAGAGAAGGGAAAACATAGAGGAGGGCTAACCCTTTGTGGACCAGAGATGTGGGGTTCAAACGCAGGAATAAATTTTCTAAAACAATATTAACAGTGAATTCAGTGAACAATTTTATTAAGAAATAAATTGCATTTTCATTCTCATTGTCCACTCCTTTATCGTAATTCAATTGTCAATTATATATCGTATTTGTCGAGGGGTTATATTTCGCACTCATTTTTCACAACTAATTTTAAATTATAATATACTTCAAATGAGAAGTGTTTGTAAATTAAGTTATGAGTTAATTAAGAAATTTATTGAACAATATATTGGTTATAAAATACTAGTATTTCATGTGTTATCACTATATTTCCGGAAAGTTTTTTCGGACACTGTTTTTGTCAATAATAGTTGAGAGAAAAAACTGGTGTAAGAAATGAATGAAAACAAAGTTTCTCTTTGTATTGTTTTAAAGTCTCGTATTTCAAGAAAGTTAACACAACTCTCTCTCTCTNTCACTATATTTCCGGAAAGTTTTTTCGGACACTGTTTTTGTCAATAATAGTTGAGAGAAAAAACTGGTGTAAGAAATGAATGAAAACAAAGTTTCTCTTTGTATTGTTTTAAAGTCTCGTATTTCAAGAAAGTTAACACAACTCTCTCTCTCTCTCTCTCTCTCTCTCTCTCTAAGAATTCCGTAAATAGTTGTCAATACATTTCTTAGAGTACAGGCCATCGAACCCTTCCATAGCATAGCAATGCATTTCCAATGAACACAATTTGTCACAATCTTTGCTTTCTCTCTAAGAATTGTCCGCAAGAATTCAAT
>CAJPIZ010002246.1:0-11480 GCA_905368565.1 Medioppia subpectinata
CGTTATTCAAATCAATGGCATTCACTTTGATATCTCTGAGACTGACATCCGATCCGTCAAACAATCGGTGCTTTTCTGTGGCAAACGTTGGGATGTTTTGCACCGAAAGGTAGAGTCGGAACCAAAAGCGGGTCCAATTGTCTTCTAATAACTGTTTAACCAATTGGTTGCCAAAGAGTGGGCACTCATTCTTGTGATACTTCCAGTCATTCTTCTGACACTCTTTACAGCAGTAATACATGTAAAGACATTTCGTACATCTCTTCAACTGATCCGAGCGTTTCACACAATTATCACAATAATTGCCTTTGAATTCTGTGTATATGTGATGAATGAGTGGTATGTCTTCAGTGATCACATCTCCCGGTGATAACGGTTTCGACAGTTTTGTCGGTATTTCTGGCCATTAATTACATTTAAAAACACGTGTTTTTATGAATTTTGCAAAACTTACCACTGATTTGATGATTGGATTCGTTTTTGTGATAATAATAAAGTAAAGGATGTAATTAATGATCGGACTTATGATATGAATGAGTTGTGACTAAAGTGTGGATCAATTGATGGACTGATCTGTGGATTAATGTATGAAAAGTGAGACCAAGTGTTGACTCAAAGCAATCATCACTTGATTTGTGTCCAAAACCTATGGCTTATTATTGGCTTAAATTGAGCGCAAATTTCAAACAAATCAAAATTTTAATAAATAGTTAATTGAATTACAATTTTTAAAATATACGTAAACTTTAATATTTATATCAATGAAACAAAATAATCACGACTTGAATTGAAGACAAGGCAAACATTTAGTGAATGAAATACAATAATCAAAGTTTTGTTATTGAAAATAGCGTACAATTGGACACAATTAAGACATAATGAGTGAAACCAAAACCTATGGCTTATTATTGGCTTAAATTGAGCGCAAATTTCAAACAAATCAAAATTTTAATAAATAGTTAATTGAATTACAATTTTTAAAATATACGTAAACTTTAATATTTATATCAATGAATCAAAATGTAATGAAACAAAATAATCACGACTTGAATTGAAGACAAGGCAAACATTTAGTGAATGAAATACAATAATCAAAGTTTTGTTATTGAAAATAGCGTACAATTGGACACAATTAAGACATAATGAGTGAACACAAACTTAAGAGTAATTTAAAACAAACTTACAATCGTTAGATATATTAGAGATATTTTAGTAAAACAAATGTTTAATTTTAAATGATTTAGACATCAAATCAATAATTGAGTTACAATTGAGTACACCTTATAATATGTGTGAAGTGAGCCCTGAAGGGACAGTCGGCCCCAAAAGTCACGTCAAATGCTTTCAATAAATTGAGTTTAGTTTTATTGAAAACCGATTCAGTAATCGGCGGACAATCGGACAGTTTCTCGAGTAAACACATCATTACTAAAGTCTTGTATGGATTGTATTCACCGAACACTACATTCAATTCGATGAACACTTCCCGCAAATAAGACCTAAAATCAGAGCCATCTTTGAATATATGGTTCGGGAAGAAGTTTGCGGTCGTAATCCTCTGGTAATCGACCCGACGGTCCAAATGGTGGACACATTTGGCGCACTCGCAAACTATTGACCACTGTTTTAGATCGTTGTGTCGGTCCTCACGGTTTTGATCCAATGGTACGCGACTTATGGTAATCTCTTGGTTGGCGGCGATCGGTCTCATTGCCCGCAATTGTATCGATAGGCCTATGAGTGGAAGTGATTGGAAATGATTATTGAAATTATGGACTCAATAAATATCTAACCTCTTGTGTTGAATATGAAGGCACTGTTGGGTTGACAGCTGTGGCCGAGGGTTAAGTACTGGGCGTATATCCCGTGACCAATGATTTTGATTTCTAACTCGTTTAATGGATCACCTCCGGTGATGTCAGCCGTGGGAACAGTTAAGAGCAATGACAAACATTGGAGAACTTGGTTGCGATCGTAAATCGTATCCAATCCCTCGAAGAAATTGCAAACCGATTGGATTTGACGCCATCTCTCGCTGTCCGTCATATCAATGGTAGAGACAGTCATATCATTGAGACTGACATCCGATCCGTCAAACAATCGGTGCTTTTCTGTGGCAAACGTTGGGATGTTTTGCACCGAAAGGTAGAGTCGGAGCCAAAGTCGGAGCCAATTATCGGATTTGAGTTTCAATAATAACTCGTGCCGAAGGAGTGGACACTCATTCTTGTGATACTTCCAGTCATTCTTCTGACACTCTTTACCGCAATAATGCATTTGAAGACATTTCGCGCATCTCTTCAATTGATCCGATCGTTTCATACAATTGTCACAATACATGTCTTTGTATTCATAATACAATATATGGATGAGTGGTATGTCTTGAGTGATCACATCTCCCGGTGATAACGGTTTCGACAGTTTTGGTGACATTTCTGGCCATAGATTTCATAACAAATAAAAAACACGTTTTAATGCAAATTATTTCACTTACCACTGATTGTATGATTGGATCCAATTGTGTGACAAAGTCTTGTGTTGGAAGCGATGGACTAATGGTATGAAAGAGTTGTCCGTAAAGTGTGTCTCAGTTTATGGACTGATCTGTGGATTAATGCGTCAAAAGTGAGACCAAGTGTTGACTCAAAGCAATCATCACTTGATTTGTGTCCAAAACCTATGGCTTATTATTCGCTATAATTTGAGCGCAAATTTCAAACAATTTTTAATCATTTTTTATATGAATTTTATTTAAGTATTGAATTTTTTAATTGACAAAAAGTATACAAATGTGTTAATTATAGTTAAAACTAATTAATGATTACAGATATAAGAGATTCATAGCATTACATAATAATTATATTTTGATTTGAAAGAAAATTAATGTTTAAAAATATGTTGAAAAACATAATCACGATTTGAATTCACTTATTATTAAATAATTATTTGTTTTTTAAACAAAATTGAATAAAAGTTAGAGTAAAACACAATTAAATGACAAATTGGATGAAAATTAATTATCAACTAATATAATAGCATTCAATACAGAATACGGCATAAAAATAATAATTATGTATTAAATGGCAGACAATTAACCAGTAGTTGACAATAACTTATGGATGAAAAGATTCCTAAAGGGATTGTCGGCCAGAAGTGTCACATCAATTGCTTTCATGATTTTGACTTTCATTTCATTCATAACAGGTTCGGGAATTAGCGGACAATCCATTATTTTGGTGATGATTACCATCAGAAACATAGTCTTCTGTGGATGGTATTCACCGAACACCACATCCAATTCGGTCAACACTTCCCGCAAATAATCCATTAATTGAGTGCCAAATGTGAAGACATTGAGTGGAAACAGATTTGTCAGTTGAAGACGTGTGTAATCGATGTGACGATCCAAATGGTGGACACATTTGTCGCACTCGCAGTCTATTGACCAGAATTTCAGTGCCTGTTGTCTGTCGTCACGGTTTAGATTCAATGATACAATATTTATGGTAATGTCTTCGCCAACAGCTATTGGTCTCATTGCTCGCAATTGTGTCGACAGTCCTATCAATAATTGGTTACAAATGCTTACAATTGTATTGAAATTATAATAAAATCAATTCATATGAAGTAACAAACCTTTACCGACAATGAGAGCGCTGTTGGGTTGACAGCTGTGGCCGAGCAGTGAGTATTGGATGTATAGACCCCTACCGATAGGGTCCAGCGTTTCAGGGATTTCTTGTTCATTAGATTTGATGGTAATTAGAGGAATGGTATACAAGAATGACAACCAATGGAGTACTTCTTGTCGGTCGTAATCAAAGTCAATATATTGTAAAAGATTGCAAAAATTAAAGAAATGAAGAATTTTCTTGTTGTCGTTGACACCACTGGTATTCACTTTGATATCTCTGAGACTGACATCCGATCCGTCAAACAATCGGTACTTTTTTGTGGCAAACGTTGGGATGTTTTGCACCGAAAGGTAGAGTCGGAGCCAAATTCGCATCCAATTATCTGTCGATAAGACTTGTGTCAAATCACGCAAATAGAGTGGACACTCATTCTTGTGATACTTCCAGTCATTCTTCTGACACTCTTTACTAGTGATATTAAAAAAGGAGTTTATAAAAATAAATGCCTTGTCGGGAGCATTCCCAGTGGGAATATTCCCGATAAACTCCCTCAAAACTGGTACCAATAGATGGCAGCACCACTTAAGTGTATAACAACTTGTTGTCGTTGACACCACTGGTATTCACTTTGATATCTCTGAGACTGACATCCGATCCGTCAAACAATCGGTACTTTTTTGTGGCAAACGTTGGGATGTTTTGCACCGAAAGGTAGAGTCGGAGCAAAATTCGCATCCAATTATCTGTCGATAAGACTTGTGTCAAATCACGTAAATAGATTGGGCACTCATTCTTGTGATACTTCCAGTCATTCTTCTGACACTCTTTACCGCAATAATACATTTGAAGACATTTCGTACATCTCTTCAACTGATCCGAGCGTTTGAAACAATTATCACAATATTTGCCTTTGGATTCGCTGTGTAATGCATGAATGATAGGCATGTCTTGAGTTATCACATCTCCCGGTGATAACGGTTTCGACAGTTTTGGTGACATTTCTGGCCATAGATTTCATATCAAATTAAAAACACGTGTTTTTAATAAATTTTGCTAAACTTACCACAGATTTGATGATTGCATCCAATTGTGTGACAAAATTTTGAGTTGGAAGCGATGGACTAATGGTATGAAAGAGTTGTCCGTAAAGTGTGTCTCAGTTTATGGACTGATCTGTAGATTAATGTCTGAAAAGTGAGACCAAGTGTTGACTCAAACCAATCATCACATGATTTGTGTCCCAAACCTATGGCTTATTATTGGCTATAATTTGAGCGCAAAATTCAAAAATATACAATTTTATTGAATTTCAATTATTTATTAATTACCATTAAATGAATACAAATTAATGATTACATGACATAATAATTGTGTAATAATTGTAAATTTTGTCATATTTTAAGATAAAATCACTGAATTTTTAAATTGTTAAAAACAGGAAATCAAAGCAAATGTAATTTTGACTACAATTTAGCCAAAGTTGTACTTTCAATGAATTGAGCCCTAAAGGGACAGTCGGACAGAAATGTCACATCAATTGCTTTCAATAAATAGGCTTTTATTTCATCGAGAATTGATTGAGTAATCATTGGACAGCCGGATAAGAGTCTAATTAATAACATCATGTGTGAAGTCTTGTCGGGATGATAGTCACCGTAAACCACATCCAAATCGGCCAACAATTGGCGCAAATAAACCATAAAATCAAAGCCATCAGCGATTGTATGGATTGGGAAAAATTTTGAAGTTTGAAGTCTTTCATAATCGACCCGACGGTCCAAATGGTGGACACATTTGTCGCACTCACACACTATTGAATACAGTTTGAGTTCCCATTGTCTGTACGCGCGGTCGCGACTCAACGGTACGCGACTTATGGTAATCTCTTCGCCGGCGGCTATCGGTCTCATTGCCCGCAATTGTACAGATTGTCCTATCATTGAGTAATTGGGTAATCATTAGTAAAATTATAGACTCAAACAATAACTAATAACCTCTTGTGTTGAATATGAAGGCACTGTTGGGTTGACAGCTGTGGCCGAGGGTTAGGTACTGGGCATAGAATCCACGGGCGATGTCTTTAAGGATTAACTCTTTAAAGATTAACTCTGGATTACCAGCCATTATGTGAGTCGTGGTTACGGTTATAAACCACGACAACCAATGGAGTACTTCTTTGGGATCATAAGTCATATCCAATGCATTCAATTCACTGTAAACCGATTGCACGTTATTTCGCATCTCTTTGTCCGTCAGATCAATGTCTCGGACTTTGATATCTCTGAGACTGACTTCCGATCCGTCAAACAATCGGTACTTTTCTGTGGCAAACGTTGGGATGTTTTGCACCGAAAGGTAGAGTCGGAGCCAGAATTGGAGACAATCATCGGATCTAAGTTTCTGTGACATCGGATGTCTATAGAGTGGACACTCATTCTTGTGATACTTCCAGTCATTCCTCTGACACTCTTTACCGCAATAATACATTTGAAGACATTTCGTACATCTCTTCAACTGATCCGATCTTCGACAGCAATTGTCACAATAATTGCTTTTATATTCACTGTTTATGATATGAATGATAGGCATGTCTTGAGTGATCACATCTCCCGGTGATAACGGTTTCGACAGTTTTGATGACATTTCTGGCCATAGATTTCACACCAATTGAAAAACACGTGTTTTTAAAAACTTTTGCAAAACTTACCACAGATTTGATCCAATTATGTGACAAAAGTGGTTGTAATTTCTGAACAAATCTTTTGTTGAGACTAAGATTGAGTGGTGACTAAAGTGTGGATCAATTGATGGACTGATCTGTGGATTAATGCGTCAAAAGTGAGACCAAGTGTTGACTCAAAGCAATCATCACTTGATTTGTGTCCAAAACCTATGGCTTATTATTCGCTATAATTTGAGCGCAATTTTCAAAAATTTTAATCATTTTTTATATAAATCTCATTTAAGTATTGAATTTATTAATTGACAAAAAAGTATACAAAACTATTAATTATTGAAAATAATAATTAATTATTACAGATAAGAGATTCATAGCATTACATAATAATTATACAGTATTTTGATTTGAGAGTTAAATCAATGTTTAAAAATGTGTTGAAAAACATAATCACGACTTGAATTCACTTATTATTAAAAAAAATTTGTTGTTTAAAAAATTGAATAAAAGTTAGAGTAAAACACAATGAAATGACAAATTGAATGAAAATTAAATAATAAAATAGCATTCAATACAGAATACGGCATAAAAATTACTAATTATGTATTAAATTATTGACAATTTAATACAGTTGTAGAGAATCCTAAAGGGATTGTCGTCCTCAAGAGTCACATCAATTGCTTTCATTGTTTTGGCTTTCATTTCATTCATAAAGGGTTCGGGAATTAGCGGACAATTGGCTAATTTGATACCGATTTCCATCAGAAGATTAGTCTTATGCGGATGGTATTCGCCGTACACCACATCCAATTCGGTCAACACTTCCCGTAAATAATCCATTAATTGAGTGCCAAATGTGAAGACATTGAGTGGAAACAGATGTGAGGGTAGAAGTCGTGTGTAATCGATGTTTCGATCCAAATGGTGGACACATTTGTCGCACTCGCAGTCAATTGACCAGAATTTCAGCGCCTGTTGTCTGTCCTCACGGTTTTGATTCAATTTTACGAGACTTATGGTAATCTCTTCGCCGACAGCTATTGGTCTCATTGCTCGCAATTGTGTCGACAGTCCTATCAATCAATGGTTACATATTTTTACAATTGTATTGAAATTATAATAAAATCAATTCATATGAAGTAACAAACCTTTACCGACAATGAGAGCGCTGTTGGGTTGACAGCTGTGGCCGAGCAGTGAGTATTGCATGTATAGACCACAACCGATAGATTTGGGCGTTTCCAGGATTTCTTTGTCACGAGATGTGATGGAAATCAGAGGAATGGTATACATGAATGACAACCAATGGAGTACTTCTTGTCGGTCGTAATCAAAGTCAATGTCTTTAAAAATATTGCAAATGTTTAAGAAGTGAAGCATTTTGTCGTTCACACGACTGGCATTCACTTCGATGTCTCTGAGACTGACATCCGATCCGTCAAACAATCGGTACTTTTTTGTGGCAAACGTTGGGATGTTTTGCACCGAAAGGTAGAGTCGGAGCCAAATTCGCATCCAATTATCTGTCGATAAGATTGATGTCAAGTCACGCAAATAGAGTGGACACTCATTCTTGTGATACTTCCAGTCATTCTTCTGACACTCTTTACCGCAATAATACATGTGAAGACATTTCGTACATCTCTTCAACTGATCCGAGCGTTTGAAACAATTGTCGCAATATTTGCCTTTGGATTCACTGTCTAATGCATGAATGATAGGCATGTCTTGAGTGATCACATCTCCCGGTGATAACAGTTTCGACAGTTTTGGTGACATTTCTGGCCATAGATTTTATTATAATTTATAAATAAAAAACACGTGTTTTTAATTATATTTCAATTACTTACCACTGATTGTATGATTGGATCCAATTGTGTGACAAAGTCTTGTGTTGGAAGCGATGGACTAATGGTATGAATGAGTTGTGACTAAAGTTTGGATCAATTGATGAACTGATCTGTGGATTAATGCGTCAAAAGTGAGACCAAGTGTTGACTCAAAGCAATCATCACTTGATTTGTGTGCAAAACCTTTGGCTTATTATTGGCTATAATTTGAGCGCAAATTTCAAAAATATGATATTTTTACACTTTATTAATACAGTGTATCACCGGTTATAAGAGTAATCATTGGTACCACAAAAATTTTAATATTTTTTATCATTTTAATTTAGAAAATACAATGAATTTCAAGTATTAAAAGTACAGCAAAATTAATGATTATTAAATTACACGTTAAATACAGTAATTTGTTGCCAGAAAAACAATTCAGTGATTAATAAATTTAAAAATATTTTAATTAAATATTTATTGAACGCATAAATCTTACAAAATTTAACACATAATTTATGCCAATAATTAAACGAATAAAAAGCTGATAAAATCACTAAAAAATGATTACAAGTAATTAAACACTAATTTTGTGGTCATTTTCTCACTTCATTAAAGCGCTGTCTTCAGGAAGTGTCACATCAATTGCTTTCATTAAAATAGCCTTAAATTCATTCAAAACCGATTCGGAAATTACCGGACAATTGCATAATTGCCTAAAGATTTCCATTAATACCATTGTCTTCATCGGATAGTATTCGCCAAAAACTACATCCAAATCAGTCAACAGATTAGCCATTAATTGTGTGTCGAAGACATTGATTGGGAATTGTTTTGATGGAATCAGACGCTCGTAATCGACCCGACGGTCCAAATGGTGGACACATTTGTCGCACTCGCAGACCATTGAATACGATTTGAGCGCCTGTTGTCTGTCCGCACGGTTTCGATACAATGGCACCACATTTATGGTGATCTCTTCGTTGGCCTCTATTGGTCTCATTGCCCGCAATTCCTTCGACAGTCCTATCATTGAGTGATTGGATAACCATTAAAGTGATTGTAAAACAAATATGGTTTCCATACCTCTGCTGTTGTAAATGAAGGCACTGTTGGGCTGACAGCTGTGCCGAAGAGTGGTGTATCCCATGTATAGTCCGCGACCAATACAACCGATCTTTAGGTGTGATTTGAGCTGAAATGCGGGAACATTTGCCACGAATGCCAACCAATGGACCACTTCTTGAAAGTCGTATTTCACACCCAATTGTATGAATAGATTGCAAATCTCCCACAAATGCTCTCTCTTTTCATTCACATCAAAGACATTGACATTCACTTCGATGTCTCTGAGACTAACATCCGATCCGTCAAACAATCGGTACTTTTCTGTGGCAAATGTTGGGATCAATTGCACCGATTGGTAGAGTCGGAGCAAATACCGGAACCCGGAGTCCAAAAAGGTTTGAATGGATTCATGTCTATAGAGTTTGCACTCATTCTTGTGATACTTCCAGTCATTCTTCTGACACTCTTTACTGCAGTAATACATACGAAGACATTTCGAGCACTTCTTCAACTGATCCGATCGTTTCATACAATTATCGCAATACTTGTCTTTGTATTCGTCGTGTATTACATGAATGAGTGGTATGTCTTCGGTTATCACATCTCCCGGTGATAACGGTTTCGACAGTTTTGGTGACATTTCTGGCCATAGATTTCATAACAAATGAAAAACACGTGTTTTTTAAAACTTTGCAAAACTTACCACTGATTTGTGTAATTGGATCCGATTGTGTGATAATATCTGAAGTTTTCGATGAATGATGTAATGAATGGTTGGACTTATCATATAAGTTGTGACTAAAGTATGGATCAGTTGATGGACTGATATATCAGTCCAGATATCTGTCGATTAATGCGTGAAAAATGAGATAAAGTATTGAATGTAAACAAAGTTCACATGTCTTGTGTCCAAAAATATATGGATTATTATTATTGGCTATAATTTGAGCGCAAATTTCAAACAAATATAAATTTTGTAATATTTTTAATTGAAATAAATATTTGTGATTATATTTACTTAATTTATAAATTGACTACAAATTAAATGTTAATAATGATTACATGAATAAATTAATAGACAATATTACAATTGAATGAATATATTTTATACCATGACCATTTTATTGCACAAACTATTAAATTTTTAATATGCATTTTTTAATTAATTTTTATTAAAATACTTTACATTAATATTTCTTAAATATAAATAATTAAAAATATTTAAATTTATAAATAGATAAAAGTGCTCAAAAATTTAGTGCAGTCAACAAATTGTATTGAATATTTAATCTAGATTGAAATATGATAATATGAAACTTTTTTTTATTATAAGAAAACTTTTTTTAACAAAAATAATTGAATAATAATAATAATCATAAACTAAATAACAATAAGAAAAATATGATTACATTATATGTTATGTAATATATTAGAGCATAAAATCATGTGTTTATCGATTGAATTGTTAATAAAATTGATGGAAAATGGGATTCACTTCTCATCAGAAAAACAAAATATAATCACAAAAAATACATGAGATTTATATCTAAACTGAATAGAAATCATTGCTTTCTATTGTTTGTGAACAACAATAATACAACTGTTGTATAAAATCTCACGGATTTATCATTTAATTTGAAAATATGAGAGAGAGAGAGAGAGAGAGAGAGAGAGAGAGANAATGTCTTTGATGTGAATGAAAAGAGAGAGAGAGAGAGAGAGAGAGAGAGAGAGAGAGATTGTTAAAGAGAATGTATGGATGTTTTCAACGCCTTTCTATCACAGCTTGAGATGTAATGAAAAGTTTTTGTATTAATTCACATATTTTTACAATACTTTTACACTTTAAACATATTATATCCGAAAAATTTGCTCCGATTTTTGAGTATATTTTATATCAAATTCCACCCGAAATTTGGTCTCAAAAAAGTTTTTGTAAAGTTTTACTATAAATTCAATGTAAAACTCATTTTTATGGCGATATTATTGTTATTAACAGGCCATTCCAAAATAGAGAGGGGGATTTTATTACTTGAACGTGGTTATTGTTTGATCTTGGTATTATTCTATATATTACTCACAATAAATGTGACTAACAAGGCATTCAGAAATAAATGTCCATAATGGCCATAACTTAAAAACGAATAAAGTTAATTTGATTCTGTCTTCGGATTATAATAATACCATCCCATGTCCACATCTCACATAAATTTTATCAGGATTGATTAACATTAAGACTATTTATTTTTAATAAAACTGACAAAAAAA
>CAJPIZ010002247.1:0-14132 GCA_905368565.1 Medioppia subpectinata
ACATTACTTCGCTATATACTAAATAAAGATCACACAGCGATGCTATACGTTAACCACAATTCGGGAAATGCATCAAAAGATTTTTAATTTTTCAATACGATTGTTGGAATACTTTCACTATTATTATTTTGAGAATTTTCAATGTTTTTTACAAGAATTAGTTCTATTTATTATGTCAGATTCATTTAGTTTATCTCCATAGAAAAAACATGATTCCATTGAAATAACATTACTCACATAGATTTCGCATTATCCATGTTATTCCTATACCATAGACTTAACATTGTCCATAGACTTAGCATTACCCATGTTATTCCTATGCCATAAACTCAGCATTATCCATGTTATTCCTATGCCATAGACTTAGCATTGCCCATAGACTTAACATTGTCCATAGACTTAGCATTACCCATGTTATTCCTATGCCATAGACTTAACATTGTTCATAGACTTAGCATTACCCATGTTATTCTTATGTCATAGACTTAACATGATCCATAGACTTAGCATTACACGTGTTAAGTCTATGTCATAGATTTAAGCTGTAATCTTATAGAAATCTATTGAAAAATTTCCCTATAGGATTAACATTACCCATAGGATAACATTAGTCCATGTTAAGTTTATGGAAAACTATTATTATTTTGAGAATTTTAAATGTTTTTTACAACAATTAGTTATATTTATTATGTCAGATTCATTTAGTATATCTCCATAGAGAAAGCATTATCCCATTGAAATAACATTACTCCCATAGACTTAGCATTACCCATGTTATCCCTATGTCATAGACTTAACATTGCCCATAAACTTAACATTGCCCATAGACTTAGCATTGCCCATGTTATTCCTATGCCATAGACTTAGCATTGCCCATGTTATTTCTATGCCATAGACTTAGCATTAACCATGTTATTTTTATGTCATAAACTTAAGCTGTAATCCCATAGAAACACATGTTAAAGGGTCCCCATGTTAATCCTATGAGAGCTTTAACATGTTAAAGTATAGCCATAGGTTTAAGCTGTAATCCCATGTTAAATCCCATAAGTGATAAACACATGACTCCAGAGTTGAGGCAATTATTTGTTGCATTCAATCAAACTTTATATTACTTTTGATTTTATATTTAATCAATAAATTCATTATTTAATTAATATATAATATGTATAGAATTGCTACTATTTTTATAACTCTTATAATTCTTCATTTTAATTATAAATTTTAATAATGTTTTATATTCAGTAATAAATGTAAAGTGTATTATAAAATCTAACATGATCATTTTATCAAATATTCTTTGTATAGGTATTAGAATTATAGATAAAGTTTGATTTACATTTAATTTGTTAATGTTCGTAATATGAATTGTTTCATTTTAAATTAATATTAAATGAATGCTTAATATTTTCCATTTAAAAGCATGTATTTTTAAATATAGTTGTCTATCTTAGAGTCATTTGATCGAAAAACTAATAAATGTTAACAGTAAATAGATTTACAATATTATTATATAAGTTAAATAAATTGATAATATTTACCATAATTACCATAATTACTGTAAACACAACTATACATTACATTGTTTTATAGCGCTTATGAATTATTCCCTATTCTTGCGTTACATGTGACTGAAGCGCCGCTTTAGACAATTGGACGGTTGCTATGATATTGAGATTCATCCGACTTTTCACAACATTTAATTTTATTTCCAATTATTGCCAATAAATGTATATTTGAAATAAAATGAAAATATAATTGTATGGTTAAGATAGTGATGCCGTCAACACATATAATACCCGTGCGATTCGTTGTAATGATAGGACATCTCGTTATTCTTATACTTTTATTATGGGAAAGAGTTGAGTCAATCCGTATATCATTATAAAGAATATTATAAATAAAACCATAAACTTATTGTTTTAAGTCTTAATGTTTTTAAAGGATGATAGCGTTAAAGCGTGTATTCCTTGGAATTATAATGAACTCTCGTCTCAATATAAAGACAAGAATATCGAGTAATTATTATATTATTCTTAAATTGTGTTTTATTACAATCTTATGATTAATATTTAATTCAAATGGTTTTAGATTAATAGTTGGACTTTCGATATCACTTGTGCTCATAATTTTAGAATTCATTGGAGTAATTATTATATTATTCTTAAATTGTGTTTTATTACAATCTTATGATTAATATTTAATTCAAATGGTTTTAGATTAATAGTTGGACTTTCGATATCACTTGTGCTCATAATTTTAGAATTCATTGGGTTTTTGAGTGGAATCTCAATGTTTTATTCACTGCAATCATTATTTTGTAAGTATTGTACAAATCACTAAAGTTTGTGATATTAAGTCAAAAAAAATAAACGTGTCATGTATTTATTTGCACAATATTTTATATAAAATACGAAATTATATTTGCTAAACTGCAAGAATTGTTCATATACTGTATAAGTTCTCGGCTAAAATTTTCTTACAAGTTAACTTTTAGAATCAAGTTTAAACAAATTAATTGTACACATTTATATCATGATTAAATTGTAATAATATAAGAAATATGATATTTAAAGACTTTGAATCATATTACAATATACCGTGCAGAACAGCTTTTAATGACAACAATAATCTTTAATATTTCCTTAGCTCATACATGCAATCAAGAATCCGATTTAAAGATTTTAAGCCAGATAAACACTTATGATTTGGATGTTTGATATTCACTTAAAACATTAAAAATTTACATAGAACAAGTAACTACCTGGTTATTACAACGCAAAATTGAAATATTGTAAACTTGACAATTGTTAAAATTGAACAAGTACATTTTAAATGGCAAGCAATTGAGATTTTGTAAAATTCTCTCTGAGCAAAATACTTTTATTCAATTGGTTTATTACAAAAATCCTGATATAGATATCGAGCCATATTTTATTCTGAACAATTTGATATATAGTTTGTCAAAATCAAGCAAGTAATTTTTGAGTTAAACTTTATAAGAACTTTTAGAGTCTAGAACTTAGAAGAGTCTCTCATAGAAATACGTTACTGCGCTTACGTTTGTCTTATTTTCTTTCATTCAATTAGTTTATCATAATATTTATAAATATAATTTTAATTTGTACGTTGAAAATATTTAAAATATTTGAAAATTGATATATTTCTTTAAGTATAAAATAAATTGTCATGTATTGTAAGGGTAAAGTGGGAAACACAACATTACAACAAAATTGAAGAATTGAATACATGGAATAATGATACTTTGATACCCTATTACAAACGATTATGTTAAATGTATTTATTGAAATGATTACCGTAATACTGTGATAATGAGAATAATTAACATGAAACTATTACAGTAAAAATGGTCAAATTTGTTATCTAATGATCGGTGTCTTCATACTCGATGCCAATTTCACTTTCCAATCATTACTTGTAGTAGATTTAGGTTTAAATTTCAATTATGGTAAAATCTAAAAGTGTAAAAATACCGCAACTATACTTACTATTTGATAGAAAAGTTTAATCATATAACGTATTAGAATTTTATATTTATATCGCTTATCTAATTTAGTGATAATGTAAAGTAAAAACTTTATATATAGATATCACATTAATCCTTTTTTGGAATATTATGAAATTATATTATTTTTGAAATTCTTATTTGAATGATTAGTTAAAAATAAAATATTTATTCAACAGCTCTAATATCCCACTCCATGGCATGTGTTTGTCTCTGTTATTTCATAACCGATGTCTGGGATTGCAGCCTATTTTGGTGGATATTCTCGTTATTCAGTGTATTGCCAGCCCTTTCCGAAATAGGTTTACTCGTTTCGGTTCTTCTTTTTAAAAAAATATAACTGTAACTCAATTTTATACAACTGTTCACAATATGTTCAATCTCTACACTTAATCGCATTGTGCTTATTGTATGCACTTTATTATAAAACATTAATAGCCAATAAAACAATATCACAATTTGATTAATGAATGCTTTTTATTATTTATATGTATTAAATGGATGTATAAATATATATACTAAATATCGATTATTATTGTATGCACTTTATTATAAAACATTAATAGCCAATAAAACAATATCACAATTTGATTAATGAATGCTTTTTATTATTTATATGTATTAAATGGATGTATAAATATATATACTAAATATCGATTGAAATATATTTGATTTATAAATGATTATAACAAATGTCTATCGATGAAAAATAGAGCAAATGATGATTCAATTCATTAAATGTCTATAAATAAAGTTAATATTTGTAACAATTTGTGATACAATCACTTTGTTTTGTCAAAATAACAAAATGGTTAATAAGTTTACAATTGATATGTGTTGTCAATAATGAGCACAAAATTCGTTAATAAGTTAAGCCAATAGTAATTTAAGGCTTCGTTTCAGTTATAAATATAATCACAATTTGATTGTTAGGACGGATTCGTTATATGCATAGCATTAAGTTCTCGCAACAATTGTTAACTAAACTAATAATAAATTATTTATTCTTCACTTCCAAGAGTTGTGGATAATTCTCGACAATATTTAGAAGAATTCCATCGATATATGCCCTGAGTTTGACATTCACTTCTTGCTGTTCTTTCAGAGCCGTTCGCAACTATTCGTTCAAACAGTTAAACAAACGGTTATATAAAACATACAATAATACAAAACAAATGATTAATACCTGATCGGAATTAAAAGTTCCCAATTCTGATGCCAGCGATGAAACCACTTCTCCTTCTTTCAGAAGATTTCTTCCCTCTTCTAAACGATTATTGAGAAGAAGTGCCGAAAGCTCTTCATTCGCTTCTCTAAGGGCTATGTTTTCATCTTTGAGTTCTTTCAACTGTCGATCCATTTCTGAATTGTATAGCAAATCGATGTCATCACTCGAAGACATCGTCCGTTGCTTTGATTCAAACAGTTTTGGAGCCTTCATATCGAGTAACTCTTGGTTTAAGGCCTCAATAACACGACAATTGACATTATCTTCGTCTTCTTGTTTGCGGACAACTTCTCTCAATTTGTTCACTTCAAGTCTTAAGCCGTCGACTTCGATGGTCCTATCGTTGAGCTGGTCTTCAAGATCTGATTTCACACTTTGAAGTCTTTCGACAATATTTTGATATTTTCGCGACTCGTCTTTGGCGTCGACTAACTCTTGCTGTAAACCATAGATTTTATTCAAATATTGATCACATTCTTGAGATTTTTCCCGATCATGTCTTGCCATCACATCCTTATAACGTCTCTCCTCTTCGTTATGTCGATCGTCGCTTTGGATCTCAATATCTCTGAGCTGTTCCTCCAATGTGTGAATTCTAAGACACGAGTAATAGTAATGATCAACAATATGTACTCAAATACATGTCATATTTAGGGCAAAAGTATTAAGTATTAAACATTCAATCGCTTGTAATTGAAAACATAACATGAAATATGTTTTGTATTCAAATCCTATGAAAGTGAGTGAAGATAACGACAACAACAATGTTGTAAACGTCAACAAAACTGCTAATAATAATAGCATTGAATGAATGAATGGGTGGAAGAATCCATTCTTCAAAGGTTTTTGGGGTTTGGCTTATGTTTAGCATTGGATAGAAGTTATACAATACATGCAAAAGAGTAGAACTTTTTGGACAAATATTACTAATTAGACATAATTTGATAATTAATACAACAATTAAAACAAAATGTTTGCACAAAAAGATTCAATACTTAGTCAATAGGTTAGCGTTTTCTTGTTTAACTCGCGTGTATTTGTCTTCATTGCTGATCTGTCCCTCAGACAAGTAGTTCACCTGTTCTTGCAATGACTGGATCTTTGAACCGATAAAAACAAACTCATATATCTTCCACACAGTTGTCGAGACAAATGAAAACATACTTTTTGTGTCAGATTGAGAACGTCTTCCTCAATAGTGATGGTGTCGTTAATCATGTCATCGGATTCACAGCTTAACGAACTCATAGGACTCGAGCCATTCGTCCCATTGGTTGGACTCATTCGGAACAGTTCTCTACAGACAAATGAAAAACACTTTCACATATCATGTATTAAAAAATCCCCGCTTTTGCCCACAGATTAAGAGATTAGGGGAGCGATAGGTCATGAGAGGGGACTCTAATCCGAGATAAGACAACATATGATATGACGATAAGTAGATTACAGTAGAAGTGAGTGTTGTGTCAAAAACATGCCATAAGTTAGACATTAATTAGTAATTGAAGAAAATGAGTGGTAAAGGAGTGGATAATAGAGGTATGAATGGTATGAATGATAATGAGGTCGAAGTGATGGATGTGATGATCACATGGTGTCATACTTTGCGTGTTGTTGTGCTGAAGACGAGACCCGTTTGAAGTTGTGGTGAGAGGAGGACCTGCGATACATTTCAACCACACTTTGCAATCAATTGAAACTAATTTTAATTACAAATCAAATCTAATTAAACATAAAATAGACGCCAAATGAATAAACAATTGCTAAACACTATTACTAATGGAAACAACACTTGTTTTCTCCTCAAACAACACATACACAACATGTAAACCAATGCTATCCTATGCTAAACCACCCCTCAGGCCATCCAATCACTACAAAACACTATAACAATCATTACCTGTCATTGACTGCAGTGCCCGACACCACCACCACTACACCAGTCATTACAATCGCACAACATTTCCACGCATTTTACATTATTTTTTAACCCTTTTAATTGCTGACCAAATGTCACAATTATTTCTTTCAAAAGCACTCACTTTTAATCTTTTTATTCATTGCGATAACAAATGTTTGCGCAAAATATTATCACTTCTTTGTCATTCAAAGTAACAAAAGTTTTAGACAAAAGTTACCGCAATTTGATATGTTTTCAATACATTTTAGTTAACAGTAAAATAACTAATAAACAAATGTATTAAACAAATAAATGCAAATATTATCCGATTTGCGCAAAAATGATTTCTTTTGACCGAATGATAAGTTATCATAAGTTAAATGAAAATAAATATTTATTTAATGAAATCATATTTCTTTTATTCAACACACGGTCATTGATTGCATATATATTTAATCGAAAACTACAATAATATAAACTTTTCAAAATAGTATTAAACAAATGAATGGTATGAAAGTTATGTTTGACGATTGGCGCGATGTTGAGATACTAATTGCTTTTTCCTCATAAGGTTAGCGCTTCTGGCCTTATGTTCTTCAATCTGGTCGACGAAAAGGCATTTGAGAGTTGGAATCATTTTTGGCAATTTCTGAAGATCTGAGAAGCGAACCCTCATATTGTCGAAAGCGATTCCCACTCTATCGCTGAAATTCTCGTTAAACACCGGAATCTTTGAATATCGTTGACTAAAATGAGTCAAAATTGTAAACTTAGCGCCCATTTCGTTGCCCACGTCTATGGCCTCGGATGTGGTGCTATGAAACTTGAGTCGGGCCTCATCTACGAGCTCGTCCTCCATCGACGCCTCGTGAATCAATAGATCGCAGTTTCGGCCAATTCTGGTCAGATTGGGTGTCGGCTGAGTATCGCCAGAATACACTATTTTAACACTATTTGGTTCGCTATTAGTAGTGAACGAAAGGCCATAACTATGCGAACAATGAGGAACCAAACATGTCTTCAATTCCCTTAATCGCAGTCTTTTCAACACTCTTTCATCGCTTTCTGATATAAACTTTTTATTGTTTATGATTTCAAATAAATGTGCGATCGGTTCCACGCATTGGTGATAGTTCTCGAGCCAATTGATGACAGCCGGTGGTATAATCATCAGCAGCGGTTCCGATGTGATGGACGAGCGTTTCTTAAGGAGATTAAGAATTCCCAAGTGATGGTCGGCGTGAAGATGACTCACGTAAATGGCTTTCAATTGTTTGAGCCGTCGATCGCATTCTGTGCCGTAAAACCTGAACAACTGTCCGAACGTTCCTTCGCCGCAATCCAATAGGAAAGCGGTCTCGCAATCGATGTTCACCCAAATGGCACTCGTGTTCCGCACTTTCGATGGAACCGCAGAACCGGTTCCTAAAAATATAATTTCTGGATATTCTTGAGTTGTGTTCACGAGTTGTGATTCCCATTCGTGATATTTCTTAAGGCTTTCGGTAAACGGTGTGATAGCAAAGGCTTCTTCTTTGATAGCATTTGTGTCAATACTGACGATATTTTCCAAATCAAATCCTTTCAGATTAGAAGGTCTCAAATGATATCGCGATAATGTGTTTGTATTCTTCACTTTATTTGTCTCTTCGTTCGTGTTTTCGGTTTCGTGACAATAAAGTAATGGAAATATTGTCGAATCAATTAAATTGAGCTGAATTTGTAGTCGATTGGAACCGATTAGACTCGGCTGAGGATTATCTTCATTCACAACTATATGATCGACTGAATCGCCAAAACGGTTCATCCATTTCTTATACCTCTCGTCATTAAATACTTCTGAAGGAGTGAAGTGTACGACAGCTGACAGCAAATCCAATTCATTTGACACACTTTGAAGAATAGTTTGATTATTAACTAAAGAATCGATATAATGAATGGACGGACACTCGAGTACCATAAAAATAAGTCCCTTTTCTTGGGGTCCCATAACATCTTTGGAACAAATGACTCTATTGTCTGCTAAGACAATGTCTTCACCCGATTTAAGTTTGCCGAGCAGTGGTCCGGGAGGTATCTTCAATTCAATGCATTTCTTAATCATCAGTTCTCCCGCTCTATCCTTCAGTTTACACGTGTATACAAATGACACTTCATTGCTATCATTTGATACAATTTCATCTGTTTTTAATTTCTTAATCCTATTGTCTTCTGTCGAAAAGTTTGACTCAATTGGCAAACAATTAACCATAAGATCTGTGTCTTCATAACTATAGTCAGTGTAACAATTAGTTTGTATTTTCATTCCCGTAAACGTCAAGAAGTGATTATAAAGGCTGAGAATTTGGTCGATCTTCTCGGGGCCGTGAAGTGTGATGAGAGGGACACCGATGTCCTGACACGTGAGCGCCAGACCAACGATTCCACTCATGTTTTCGACACAACGTTTAGTTATGAATATGTTTTCAAGTTTTGAGAGTTTGAGTCTAAATTCACAGATAATTAGTTAATTGTGTGAACGGATCAAATCAAAGTGATGTCTTACTTGTGTTCATTGGCCAGACGTTGTGTGCCTTCACCGCAATTGAATAGATAGCTGTTGCGTTCGGTGAGCACATAGAGAGCTCTTGGATTGCCTTTGGATCCGTTGCCCAAAACACACAATTGAAACACATTTGAAACAACTTTATTATTGGCCGTCTTTTTGGCGCTTTTTAGCCGATTTTGTCGCAGTTTCTCCAGTAATACAGTCTTGTCTTTAGGCATGTCTTCCTCTTTGATGGATGTGTTGACTCCGAGTGCAGACAATTGTCTAAATCTAGTAATCAATGTGTGTTTCAAGTGATGGCGAAGACATGTGTTTGAAGTGAACCCAAAGGCAGCCATAGTTTAGTGCCATTGAGTGATGCAATCATTCACTCAATACAACGCAAACACAACACAAACACGCGTTCATTACTTATCGTCATTTCTCTGATCCAAGTCTTCGGCGATGACTGAACACGAGGTGAAAGCGTACGAGTTTTGGCGCAATCGTCTTCAGGAGTGTCGGCATATCTTGGCTCCAATGGTGGATCAGTCGGAACTGGCCTTCAGACTACTTGTGCGCCAATACTATGCCATTGAGTGTTGTTATACACCAATGATTAACGCAAACTCTTTCATCAAAAATATTAAATACCGGAAACAAAGCTTACAAACCACTCCCGAAGACCGACCACTTATTCTTCAGGTATGCGAGGGTTGAGTAGTGTGTCTGTTGTGGCAGATGTTGACTGTTGTAATGATTATATGGTTTGAATGTCTAGTTCTGTGCGAATAACAGCGATGTCCTGTTGGAAGCGTCCAGAATAGCGGCCTCTCATTGCGATGCGATTGACATAAACCTCGGTTGTCCGCAATCGGTGGCCAAACGCGGACATTACGGCGCTTTCCTTATGGATGAATGGGATCTCATCTATGATATGAGTAATGCATTTCAGATTAAATGCAAATTTAAAGGACTAATCGATTGATTGATTAAATAATATTTTAGTAAATCGTGTTTCGCGTGAAATTCAAATCCCAATCACATGTAAAATAAGGATTTTTCCAGAAATGGATAAATCGGTTGCTTTCGCACAAATGTTGGAAAAAGCGGGCGTTTCTATGATTTGCGTAAATATTGATTTGAGTTGTATTTCGAGACAATTATAATTTATTAATTGGTGTTTAGGTTCACGGAAGACGTCGCGACCAAAAAGGGCCGTTGACTGGAAGGGCTGATTGGGATTACATCAAAGCCATTAAGTACTGTATTTGCATTTATTTATAAAAAAAACTTTTTAAATTAAAAAATATTTATTAAATAATTAGAAATGCTGTTAAGATTCCTGTGTTCGCAAACGGGAATATCCTTTCCCTAAATGATGTGCACAACTGTTTAGCACAGACTGGTGTGGAAGCAGTGATCTCTGCTGAGGGTCTTCTCCACAATCCGGCCCTTTTCACCGATAAAAGGGTTCCCATTTGGACGGTAGCCGAACAGTACCTAAGCCTCGCCCGACAGCATCCCTGTCCCATCTCTTTCATTAGGGGCCATATCTTTAAATTCTTTTATCACTGCTTTATGTTGTCTTCAAATGAAGACCAAAGAGAAAGAGTAGCGAAAGCACACGACATGACTGTCTTCGAAGAGGTCACGCAAGAGCTGAAGACCAGATATGAAGAGATTTATGAAAGAGAAGCCAAAGAAACGGACAATTGGAACAACTGTACGACTCTTCCCCCATATATCTGTCAGCCATATCTTAGACCTGAACCTAAACTCGTGGATCAGCTGACGACCACCAAAAGGGTTCCCGAATGCGAACCAGAAGAATGTAAAATAAGATTATCGAAAAAGAAGTTAAAGCGTATGAATCGTGTGGTTAGCGGTGTTGAGGTAAATGATGAGAAAGTGGTTCCCAAACGGATTCTGTGCGCTCTTTGTCCGAATCCAAAGGGAGAGAAATGCGATTTCAATATCTGTCGGACCTGTTGTCGCAAAAAGACATTCGCAGAAACACTGGATTGCAATGGTATTGATTTGATGTTTCATTTAATTCGTAAGACTTGTGTTAAACTGATTGTTGTTTTCGTTGTTTAGGCCATAAGTTCCAAATGAAGACTCGTTTCAGTAAGAAATGCCAAAATGTGAACACTTTAAACACATAAGTGTTTTGATATTTATTAAACATTAAATTTTATTTTAAAGCAAAAAATTTATTTTAATTTACATTTTATGTTAATATAAACTACATTACAATCGCATGAATATTTTAAAATTGAAATATTATTTAAAAATTTAAGATTAAATTCAATCATAAAGTCAGCAATACTTGAGAATAAGTTGTAAAGAAGTATCAATTGATAATTGGTTTTATAGACATATATTTGTATCAATGACTAGCAATACAAGTGTTGGTTGTATGAGTCGGCGGTAAAAAAATAATTAAATCCTATTTTAAAGACAATGAAAATATTATTTCATAACTTTGGATATGAATACAGATTTGAGTTGAGTGTTAAGTAACTTATATACGGTATAAACGGATAGATTGATAAATAATTGAAATTAAAACATCTGTCAAATATTGGGTATTAAATGACATTGAATTACAATTAAAACCTAAATATTAATAATTTATAACAAAATTGATTTGAAACCAATATTCTATAATCGATTCTAAAGCTAACACTGAATCCATTTTAAATGCAAATATTTATAATTTGTTATATAATTGAATATTTAATTATATATAATATCTATAATAATATATTTAATTTGAAAATACTGTTTAATCAGAAAATTTGTTATCAATTGTTTTGCAAGAATAATATTTTATATTTTTTAATTGTTTTTAAAACATCTATTTTTAAGAATAAGATTTCCGTTTGAAATGAAGTACATTTAAATCAATGCAAAAATGATGTGCGCTTTAAATGTCATTAAATTTATTATTTTTTATCTATATTTTGAATGAATTGATGGCAAAACAAATCAATTATAAAATGAAAGTAATAATGAAATCAAATAATTGTCAGTCGACTGAAGGGTTATGTAAAGTGAGTTATCGCTGATTAGATGTTTGTCCAGCGGTAGCGTTAAGTACTCGATTGCCGGCATTAATATGTTGTAAGCTATGGTTATGGTTGTGATGATGTGATACGCGATTATTAATTAGATTACTATTGGTTGGCATCAGGTTTGGAGACGAATACATCATTGCCGGCATTGTATTCGAGTTAGACCTCTCTCTCAGCCCTTTGTTCTCTGTTGTGGACATCTTTGAAAAGGCCAACAAAGTGTCGGGAAAGTTGGGTGGAGTGGCCGGTGTGTTGGCCGGAGTGCACATCTAAGACAGCAGACATATTAAGTCAACATTTGAGTACAAGTTGCGAATCAAGCAAAAAAGCATTCAATATAGAAATATTGGTCACAACAACAAACTGGTTGTCATGAGTTGTATGCGTTATGAATGCATTCATCACTAATTTGCTCTCATCTGTAGGTAAATCCAGTTTTCAAACTTCTCAATCGCTTATTTAATACATAACATTGCATTCAATTCAACACAATTTAAGTTAAATATTTATATAAACAAAACTAACAACAAATAAATATCAGTTCTGGCGGTCGTTAACCTTATTTACTAATAAAATGTCATCATTTCTATTCAATATTATGATTAAACCTTATTATTAATGCTTTATTAATATAAAGAAATCAAATTCAAGATAACATTGAATTGATATAAATATTAATAACTTTTTTATATAACACTTAAACCAAAGCTTATACTAATAAATATGGGTTTCATTAGTGAAGTGATTATTTGTTTGCGCAATACTTACAATTCAAACCAATTGTAAACTCACTTTAATCTAAAAATGCATTTTATTAACTAATTTTAAATTCACTAAATTATTCATTAATTAAATTATTATTGACTGCAATCATACAATTGATTGCATTGAATACTGAATGTAAATAACAATAAAGCATATAATCTATAATATGAGCGCAAATGCTATACAAATGCTATAATGGATTTCAATCACTTCAAGGATAAAACAAAGCCTTCCTATAGTTATACAGATATATAGGGTTAGAGTTACCGGAGATTCATATCACGGGTCAGACACCAGACCTTCAGATCATACATTTGTTACCACATTTTGCCACAAATATATTTACATATACTGTACTCAACACATGGGTTGACAACAAATCAATGGTTAGATTTACGGCAAAACATTACACAAATGTCAACAAAATAAGAGAGCAATGAGACGACCGGAACAGCCGATAGTTACCGCAATAGTCAACACATTTGTCACTCCTTTTTATCACAAGTAATTCAAAATGTCTTAAGGAAGACATGGAGTGATCGCTAAGTGAATGAATGGACGCAAAGAAGCGCTAGTATTGCGCAAAGACTTACAGATTTCAAGTGTGGGTTTGAATGGCAGGCATTGGACTCCTGGAAGAACATACTTAACGCCGTCTAAGACATGGAAGACATGGAGAGAGCAATGATAAGAGCAATGCAAGTGTTGGAAGCGATGGGTGATGTCATACCTCGAACTGCCAGTGCGTGGACTGCAAGAGTTGTATGGCCTGATCGCGAGCACAACCGGCCGCAGACACGAACTGATTGATCATCACTTGTTCCCGAAGCGAATCCATTGCGAACAATGTGTGGATGTGTTGGAAGTGATTGGCAGACAACTAGTGGCGAATGTATGGCTCGAATCACACGATGTTTTGTCCCTTTGTTTTGGTTAACGAATCAATTGTTTGGCAAAAAACGACAACAAATATGTGTTGATATAGTGTTTGTAGTGTTAGTAGTGTTTGAATGCCTTCACAACACATACGACGGACACAACACACGAACTGTTGTTGTCATTCAAACACCAAAACACACATTAAAGCCAACTATACCTCAACTGGT
>CAJPIZ010002248.1:0-14132 GCA_905368565.1 Medioppia subpectinata
GAATGCCCAGAATAGTCCGTTGTTGCGGCATATTTCGAGACCCCAGCAGTGGGTTTCGAGGTCTGATTCGGTCGGCCCCAGGAATACGACTGGATTGTCGATTCCCTGCAACCGATTCCTTAGGCCCTGGTTTCCGGTGGCCAGAAAACCAGCCGCGACGGCATCTGCAGTAGTGAGGGCTCTGAACCGACCATTGGGATGGACTAACGATGTTGGCGGCGCCCAATAGAGTGGCAGCTCGACCACCACTACACCGCCCTGTTGTATGAGAGTGCGATTGTGGTGAACGCGATCTCCAGCATCCGGGTAATTGTACCCATCGGTGACCAATAGTCGAGCGCCTGCGCACACGTATATTGCGAACCGATGCGTAGCTCCCTGTGTGTACTGTAGGCCGAGTTGGACGCCATTGGGTATGAGCTCGTTGTCCAGAATCTCCCACACATTACCCAAACTGTGCAGATATTTGTCAGCCATTAGTGTGTACGGCTCAGTGTCAGCCAAGGCGTGGTTTAGACCCGGAATGGGTCCGCGTACGTATCGGCGCCGGCCCGCCCACTCATTTGCAGGCGTCACGTGTTTGTAGAATAGGCCGACACACAGATGCTGGTCATCGAGTTGGTGACCGGGGATAGTTGGAACACGGAATGAATGGCACGGATACAGTTGACACACGCCGGCAATTGGACCCCAATCGCTGTTTGGTATGTTGGACGCACCGTTGCCAAACCACGACGTCGTGTATATAACCAGAGTGTGTCCCGTAAACACGGCGTAACCCCATTGGCCGTGCGCCTGGCGTGCTCTCCATACTCCATTAACATCGAGATGTGTAATATTCATAGCTTGTCCTGCATTGGCCACAACCTGTGCATCATTGGCCGCTTCCTGTGCAGCATTAGCCGCTTGTGCGATGTGTTCGGGCGGGACATACACGTAGTGGAGAGCTGTCACATAGACGGCGAAGAACTCGGACAACACATATCGTAAGAAACCGTGGTGTGGGCCGTCGCGTTCGTGAAACTGGAGCTCACCCTCGTGAAAACGGCCGGTCGTTATCTTTGGATACCCGGTGTCACTCATGTAACGGCGCTGTACTATAAGTTTGCGCAACACTTTGTGGCCGCCCTCGGGATTGGGTTCAGGAAAGACACCCATATTTCTATCCATTGCTTTGTGTTGGATNCGTGAAAACGGCCGGTCGTTATCTTTGGATACCCGGTGTCACTCATGTAACGGCGCTGTACTATAAGTTTGCGCAACACTTTGTGGCCGCCCTCGGGATTGGGTTCAGGAAAGACACCCATATTTCTTTCCATTGCTTTGTGTTGGATCTGATTGTTTGCTCTGACTTTGATTAGTGTTGGGTATCAATGATGTGATCCCTGTCTTTGTATTGTGTTTTTCTTGTCAACTCTTTCTCTATCGCTAACAGAATCTGTGCTTAGATTTCATTCAATAATTTCATTGTTTTAAAATTTTGTCTCAAAATTAAATATATTTTATTTAAAATATAATTTGTATTTTGATTATTTGTTTTATAAAATAGTTTGTTTTACATTTCATAACTACCCTAATATTCCGTGCATTACCCGCGGGTTATCTATTGAAAAAAGTCAAAATCCTGGAAAATTTTTGGGTGCGGGTTATACATGAGGTGCGGGTTATCTATTGCAAAAATATTACAAAATTATTACTTCTTAATAATAAAAATTTTATTTAATAATTTTGTTTTAATTCTGTTTTGCCTTTTGTCGCATTAAACTTTCTTTATTCTTTTGCCATTCGCGAACAGATTTCTCTGAAACGTTGTTTTCTTTGGCGGTCAATCGATTATTATTATTATTTTCGATAATAGCAACGATTTCGAGTTTTTGCTTCGCAGTAAAAAAGCGTCTTTTCGGCATAATTACAACAATTACTTATTCACCAAACATTTAATCCATAAAATAAAATATGAAACTAAAACTCCTTATAAAAGCACATGTTTTGTCTTAACACAAACAGGTTTTAAACTATGAAATATTGAATTGTATGTAAAGCAGGTTATACATGGAATGCCGCTTATCTATAGTTCGTTGTTTTATTTTCAAATATCAAATATTTTTGATGTGCGGGTTATACATGGGGTGCGGGTTATCTATAGGTAGCTTTTTTATTGTTAAATATCACAAATTTTTGAAGTGCGGGTTATACACGGGTGCGGGTAATGCACGGAATAATAGGGTACAATTAAATGTTGTAAACTTTACCATTATAAAACTTTAAAAATATGTTTAGAATAATTGTTTTCAATGCTAACACAAATATAAAATTATCAAGTATTGTTTAAAAGTAATTTATAAAACAACGACAATTTACTCACACTATTTTAGTTATGAGTCAACAATTAATTTGAAACTAACATTTAAAACAAATAAATTAATAATTTTTAAAGCATAATTTAATTTATTTGTCAATAAAAACAAGTAAATAAATTAAACCTAAGTTTTAAAAAGATTTATAAAACAATATTTCAACAAATTGTCATTTGTCAAAATTATTTACAATATAAAAGTTACTTAAACAACAAATTGAAAACAAACGAATGACAAAAAAACAAATAATAAAATACTTTCTAAAAAACTACTTTAATAATGAAAACCGATTTACTATCGAATCAAATACTACGTGAAATGATTGGCTGAAAACTTGTGGGTAAAAATGATTGGCCTAATCATTGTAAAGATTGTAAGTGGCATCGGGGCGCTGGTAGACGGGGTATTGAAAAGTGCCCACTTTGTTGGCATTCTGTTTGTAGTAAACCCAGCCATCGATGCCGACATATTTGGTGCGACCGTCAATATGGTCGGTGACGTAATAGTCACATTTGCCCATTGAATACTGGTCTACCTCCTGGGGCTGCGCCGCGCGGGTATACTTCTCATACTTGTTTCCTCTGACCAATCGATGCCATTCGCTGCCATCTCGTTGCCAATGCCACTCAGGGTTGTGTTCGGTTGGCATGAATTGGTGAACGGGAGGGCCGACAGGATTGCCCCGCTTATTGATGGGCGCGATATGAAAGAGGGGACTGAGCGGTAACATCGGTGGCCTCAATTGGCTCCCGACGGTCACTGAGTGGTTGACGCACACAATAGGTGTGTACGTAAAGGGCGCGGGTCGGGCGGGTACGGGCGCCACGTTTGAATGGTAAATGCCCGGTGCGCTGTAGTCGACGGCCAGCCATCGGTCGCTGTACTGTCCGGCGCCCAATATCCTGTCCACCACAGCCGGCTGTGCGGGAACGGCAAATGGATTGCAACAGTAGTTGATAGTGTAGTTCTCGTTTGTAATAACCGAACCGTACAACTGCTCGTACCGGTGCCGGCCTTGAATCTCCGCCATACCGTTTGTATCGTTTTCGATGGCCAGCACAACACCGCCCTCGGGTGCGGTCAACAATGCCCGGCGCTGACCGCCCATTGACCGGACGACCTCAAAACTGAGTGCCCAACAGTGGGTCTCGTACTTTGATTCGGTGGCGCCCAGGAATACAACCGGATTCTCGATTGCCATCAAATCGGGATTAATGGCCAATAAGTTAGGATTTGGACGCAAAAACCCGGTTTGAATGGCCTGTGCAGTCGTCACCGGTCGGAATGGACCACACGGGTGGAGGGCCTGCGGCGGTGGCGCCCACTCGAGCTCGTACTCGACCACAACGAAGCCTCCCTGTTGTACGAGCGACCGGTTGTGGCCATCGTTGCAGTTGAGATCGTCGCACACCACGAGCCGAGCGCCGGCGCACACGTATAGCACGAAAAAATGGTTCACACCGGGTGTCTGGGGTATGCCGGCCACGAACCGACGGTCGTTGATCTCCCACGCGTTGCCCAAACTGTGCAACACTTGATTGGCCACTTCCTCGTAGTGATCCCTATTGTGCAGTGGAGGCAGTATGTGGTGCGGGTCAGGTATGGGTCCGCGTTGATAACGGCGCCGACCGCGCTGATCGCCGACACCCCTGTCGGCCGATGTCTGGCCAAAGTAAATGCCGAGACAGAGATGCAGGCCTGGCATTCGGGCCCCTGTCTCGAGACTTGTGTCGATCGACATACACGGGTAGAGTTGAACGATGGATGTCATAACGCTCCACAAATCATTGCCAAAGCACCAGGTTGAGCTGACACAGCGGCTATAGTCGGTGTACACCACTTGACCCCATTGCCGGCGATTGTCTGGTCGCCTTTTCCACTCAGTCTCAACCTCAGCAACTGATTGGGCACCCGGCGTGTGTAGGTAGTACAGTGCAGTGACGTACGCGAAATACGGCTCGCCAAACATGTAGCGCATAAACTGGGTGCTGCCGCTGCCCCGTTGCTGGTGAAACATGAGCTGCCCGTTCACATAAGTGGCCACCATTAGTATTGATTGCCCGGTCCTACTGTACCCTCGCTTAGCGATCACTTTGCGCAACACTTTGTGACCCATCGGTCGCGGCTCCGGGAATACACCCCTGTTTTCATCCATTCACTTGTGTTTGCGTTTGTCTAATGTCTGATTGTGTCCTCACTTTTGTTTTGTGTCTGTATTTCTGATACCGTTTATCACAGCTTTAAATGATTTCTCGGTTAATTATATTGTTATGTTTTTAGGCAATAATAAAACTTGCAGTAAAAATATAAATTTTATGTTTTCAAAATTGATAAATATAATTTAATTATTATAATTGTTTATCATTATTGATATTTAGGGTATTTCTAATCAAACATAGTATGAAATTCAAAACTCATTTTTAGAAATTTACTAACAATATTACATATTATATTTAAAATAAATATTTAAAAAAAACAATTTTATTTATTTGTCAATTTACCATCATTAAAAACAAGTAAATAAATTAAACCTGAGTTTTAAACAGATTTATAAAACAATATTTCAATAAATTGTCATTTGTCAAAATTATTTACAATATAAAAGTTACTAAAACAACAAATTGAAAATAAATTAATGATAAAAATAACAAATAATAAAATACTTTCTAAAAACTACTTTAATAATGAAAACCGATTTACTATCGGATGACTACTTGAAATGATTGGCTGAAAACTTGTGGGTAAAATCGATTGATCTAATCTACGTAATAAATGTAAGTGGCATCGGGGCGCTGGTAGACGGGGTATTGAAAAGTGCCCACTTTGTTGGCAGTTTGGAGTTTGTAGTAAACCCAGCCATCGATGCCAACATATTTGGTGCGACCGTCGATATGGTCGGTGACGTAATAGTCACATTTGCCCATTTTGTACTGGTCTACCGCCTGGGGCTCCGCCGCGCGGGTGTACTTCTCATACTTGTTTCCGCTGACCCATCGATGCCAATCGCTGCCATCTCGTTGCCAATGCCACTCCGGGTTGTGTTCGGTTGGCATGAATTGGTGAACGGGATCGCCAACAGTATTGCCCCGCTTATCGACGGGTGCAATATGAAAGAGGGGTCTGAGAGGCGGCATCGGTGGCCTCAATTGACTCCCGACGGTCACCGAGTGGTTGACGCACACAATCGGTGTGTACGGAGAGGGCGCGGGTCGGGCGGGTACGGGCGCCACATTTGTTTGGTAAATGCAGGGGGCGTTGTAGTTGACGGCCAGCCATCGGTTGTGATACGGGTGCGAACCCAATATTTTGTTCATCAACACTTCATTGTCGGAAACAGTAAACTGTTGGCAACAGTAATGGGTGGTATAGTGTTCATTGGTGATGACCGAACCGTACAATTGTTCGTACCGGTGACGGGCGGTGATCTCCGGCACACCGTTTGTGTAGTTCTCAATGGCCGTCACAATACCGCCTTCGGGTGCGGACAAAAAAGCCCGGCGTCGACCCTCGTGCTCACCAATACTAAGTACCCAACAGTGAGTTTCGTACTGAGATTCAGTGGCTCCCAGGAATACGACCGGATTGTGGGGTGTTTGCAAATCGGTAATCAATGTATTGTCATTTGGACTGAGAAAACCGCCAGCGATGGCCTGTGCAGTGGTGACCGGTCGGAACGGCCCATTCGGGTGCACTATGGATTTAGGTGGCGCCCACTCGAGCTCGTACTCCATGGCAACGACACCGCCCTGTTGTACGAGCGTCCGGTTGTGGCCATCGGTGTAGTTGAGATCGTCGCACACCACGAGCCGAGCGCCGGCGCACACGTATAGCACGAAATAACGGTTGACAGACGGTATGTCTGTGGGTATTCCCATCAAAAATGTCCGGTCAATAATCTCCCACACGTTGCCCAACTGGTGCAGTAATTGGTTGGCTGCCAACGCGTAGTCACGCCTGTTTGCTATGGCGGCGAGTGTTGGGTCGGGTATGGGTCCGCGTACGTATCGGCGCCGACCCCTCGCATCGCCGACACCCGTTCCGGTCGTCATTGTCTGGCCGTAGAAGAGGCCGACACAGAGATGGCGTTTGGGGAGACGCTGTTGTGTGTGGAGATCGGTGTCGTACGATATGCACGGATAGAGTTGAGGGATTGGCGCGAATGGGCCCCAGATTCCGTGTCCGAAGTACCACATGGTGTCGACCGTTCGGTCTCTGCTGGTGAACACGACGGCACCCCATTGGCGGTCATTGTCGAGCCGCTGTTGCCACGCCTGCACGATATCCGTAGTGCTGGCCTCGTGGATGTGCTCCAGAGCCGGCGTTTGCAGATAAAACAAAGCGGTAATATAAGCAAAGAAATGGTCGCCCTGCACGTAACGCATATACCCTGTCCTGCCCTGGGGGTCCGGCTCGTTGAACACCGAGTGCCCATTGGTGTCTCTCGTGGCCACATTGATCTTGGTTTCACCCATTTGGCGATAAACGCGCTGAGCTATCACTTTGCGCAACACTTTACGGCCGGTCACCGGTCGCTCCTCCGGGAAGGGACCGCTGTTTGGCTCCATTCCTGCGCTCTTTGAGATTTGTTTGCTTTGATTTTGTAATCACTTTCCGTTTGTTTTCTTTTTATCACTCTTTCTCTTCGGCTATCAATGATTTTCGCTTTACTTTGTGTTGTTTTGAACTAATTTGTATGTTTTTAGTCAACAATATATTGTGTTTTGTTTTATTTATTGTAAAATATTGATATTTATTTATATTAAATTTAAATCAATGTAAAACAACACATAAATTAACAATTAAGTTTAAATTTTATGAATAATACTCCGTTAAAAATATTTTGTAATAGTAAATACTGTTTATATTTTTAATAATAATTAAGATATTTTAATTAAGTTGTGATTGCAATATAAGTTACGCTCTTATGCGAATTATCTGATTAAGGTTTTTCTTTTGTTTTTTATCCCAAATACTTTTTATTTTATTAATATACTGTAACAAATACAATATATAATTTTTTATTGGAAAATGTGTGTATCTAAAAATGTCTTTAATATTACAAGTATTTATAAAGCCATATTGTTTATGGTAAAAATAATCGAGTTTTAATTGTGATATGGTTATTAAAGTTTGAACATTATTTATACAAAATTATTTAAACATTAACAAAAAATGTCTTTAATATTACAAGTATTTATAAAGCCATATTGTTTATGGTAAAAATAATCGAGTTTTAATTGTGATATGGTTATTAAAGTTTGAACATTATTTATACAAAATTATTTAAACATTAACTATATTGAAACAGATGAATGACAAAAAAAACAAATAATACAATACTTTCTAAAAACTACTTTAATAATGAAAACCGATTTACTATCGGATCAAATACTACTTGAAATGATTGGCTGAAGACTTGTGGGTAAAAACGATTGGCCTAATCATTGTAAAGATTGTGAGTGGCATCGGGACGCTGGTAGACGGGGTATTGAAAAGTGCCCACTTTGTTGGCATTCTGTTTGTTGTAAACCCAGCCATCGATACCAACATATTTGGAGCGACCGTCGATATGGTCGGTGTCGTAATAGTGACATTTGCCCGTTTGATAATGGTCTACTTCCTGGGGCTGCGCAGCTCGGGTATATTTCTCATACTTGTTTCCTCTGACCAATCGATGCCATTCGGTGCCATTGCGTCGCCACCGCCATTCCGGGTTGTATTCGGTTGGCATGAATCGGTGAACGGCAGCGCCGACACTATTGCCCATATTATTGATGGGCTCGATGTGAAAGAGGGGACTGAGCGGCGGCATCGGTGGTCTCAATTGGCTCCCGACGACATAGTGGTTGACGCACACACGCGGTGTGTACGGAGAGGGCGCGGGTCGGGCGGTAACGGGCGCCACATTTGTTTGGTAAATGCAGGGGGCGTTGTAGTTGACTGACAGCCATCGGTTATAGTACGGGTGCGAACCCAATATCCTGTTCAACAACACCTGATCGCCGGGAACTCCAAACTGTTGGCAACAGTAATGGATGCGATAGTTTTCATTGGTGACGACCGAAGCATACAATTGTTCGTAGCGGTGACGGGCGACGATCTCCGGCACACCGTTTGCGTAGTTCTCGATGGCCGTCACAATACCGCCTTCGGGTGCGGACAGCAAAGCCCGGCGTCGACCCTCGTGCTCACCAATATTGAGTGCCCAGCAGTGGGTCTCGTACTGGGATTCAGTGGCGCCCAGGAATACGACCGGACAGTTGATTTCCTGCAAACCGGCGCTCAATGTGGCGTCATTTGGACGGAGAAAACCGCCAGCGATGGCCTGTGCAGTGGTGACCGGTCGGAACGGCCCCTGCGGGTGCAATACGGGTCTCGGTGGCGCCCACTCGAGCTCGTACTCCATGGCAACAAAGCCTCCCTGTTGTACGAGCGTCCGGTTGTGGCCATCGTTGTAGTTGAGATCGAAAAAATGTCTTTAATATTACAAGTATTTATAAAGCCATATTGTTTATGGTAAAAATAATCGAGTTTTAATTGTGATATGGTTATTAAAGTTTGAACATTATTTATACAAAATTATTTAAACATTAACATTATTGAAACAGATGAATGACAAAAAAAAACAAATAATACAATACTTTCTAAAAAACTACTTTAATAATGAAAACCGATTTACTATCGGATCAAATACTACTTGAAAATGATTGGCTGAAAACTAGTGGATAAAACTGATTGGCCTAATCATTGTAAATATTGTAAGTGGCATCGGGGCGCTGGTAGACGGGGTATTGAAAAGTGCCCACTTTGTTGGCATTCTGTTTGTTGTAAACCCAGCCATCGATGCCGACATATTTGGAGCGACCGTCGATGTGTTCGGTGTCGTAATAGTGACATTTGCCCGTTTGATAATGGTCCACTTCCTGGGGCTGCGCCGCGCGGGTGTACTTCTCATACTTGTTTCCTCTGACCAATCGATGCCATTCGGTGCCATTCCTTCGCCACCGCCACTCCGGGTTGTATTCGGTTGGCATAAATCGGTGAACGGGAGCGCCGACACTATTGCCCATATTATTGATGGGCTCGATGTGAAAGAGGGGACTGAGCGGCGGCATCGGTGGCCTCAATTGGCTCCCGACGACATAGTGGTTGACGCACACACGCGGTGTGTACGGAGAGGGCGCGGGTCGGGCGGGGGCGGGCGCCACATTTGTTTGGTAAATGCAGGGGGCGTTGTAGTTGACTGACAGCCATCGGTTGTAGTACGGGTGCGAACCCAATATCTTGTTCAACAAGACCTGATCGCCGGGAACTCCAAACTG
Source organism: Medioppia subpectinata (assembly GCA_905368565.1). Lineage (NCBI taxonomy): Eukaryota > Metazoa > Arthropoda > Arachnida > Sarcoptiformes > Oppiidae > Medioppia > Medioppia subpectinata. The sequence continues at coordinate 9,680 of CAJPIZ010002248.1, forward strand.
TTGGCAACAGTAATGGATGCGATAGTTTTCATTGGTGACGACCGAAGCGTACAATTGTTCGTACCGGTGACGGGCGGCGATCTCCGGCACACCGTTTGCGTAGTTCTCGATGGCCGTCACAATACCGCCTTCGGGTGCGGACAGCAAAGCCCGGCGTCGACCCTCGTGCTCACCAATATTGAGTGCCCAGCAGTGTGTCTCGTACTGGGATTCAGTGGCGCCTAGGAATACGACCGGACAGTTGATTTCCCGCAAACCGGCGCTCAATGTGGCGTCATTTGGACGGAGAAAACCGCCATCGATGGCCTGTGCGGTGGTGACCGGTCGGAACGGTCCCTGCGGGTGCAATACGGGTCTCGGTGGCGCCCACTCGAGCTCGTACTCCATGGCAACAAAGCCTCCCTGTTGTACGAGCGTCCGGTTGTGGCCATCGTTGTAGTTGAGATCGTCGAACACCACGAGCCGAGCGCCGGCGCACACGTATAGCACGAAATAACGGGCGACGAGATTGGGTATATCGGTTGGAATGCCCGCCAGAAATCTCTGGTCGATAATCTCCCACACGTTGCCCAACTGGTGCAGCATTTGATTGGCAGCATTCGCGTAGTCTTGCTTGTTGTTTATACCGGCGAGTGTTGGGTCGGGTATGGGTCCGCGTACGTATCGGCGCCGACCCCTCGCGTCGCCGACACCCGTTTCGCCGGTGGCCGTTGTCTGGCCGTAGAAAAGGCCGACACAAATATGGCGGATGGGGGAACGCTGTTGTGTCTGGAGATCGGTGTCGTACGACAGGCACGGATAGAGTTGACAGATTGGCGCTAATGGGCCCCAGATTTGGTGTCCGAAGTGCCACATTGTGCTGACCCCGCGGTGTTTGCTGGTGAACACAACGACACCCCATTGGCGGACATTGTCGGGCCGATGTGCCCAGGCCCAGGCGATATCCCTATCGGTAACCTCGTGGGTGGGCGCCATAGGCGGCGCTTTCAGATAAAACAAAGCGCTAATGTAGACAAAGAAGTTCTCGCCCAACACGTAATTCATAAACGCTGTGCGGCCTAGGTGGTCCGGCTGGTTGAACACCGAGCGCTGATTAGTGTCCCTATTGGCCACATTGATCCGGGCGTCACCCGTATAGCGATACAGCCGCTGAGCGATCACTTTGCGCAACACTTTACGGCCGGTCACCGGTCGCTCCTCCGGGAAGGGACCAGTGTTTGGCTCCATTCCTGCGCTCTTTGAGATTTGTTTGCTTTGATTGTGTAATCACTTGAGGTTTGGTTTCTTTTTATCACTCTTTCTCTTCGGCTTTCAATGATTTTCGCTTTACTTTGTGTTGATTTTGCACTAATTTGTATGTTTTTAGTCAACAATATATTGTGTTTTGTTTTATTTATTGTAAAATATTGATATTTATTTATTTTATATTTAAATCAATGTATTTTAAAACAACACATAAATTACCAATTTAGTTTAAAATTTTATAATAGATTTTTTATAAATAATACTACGTTGAAAATATTTTATAATAGTAAATACAGTTTTTATTTTTATATTATTATGCGAATTAACTTTTAAGTTTGAGAGAAGTGTGAGCGGCGGCATCGGTTGATTGATTGATAAACCTGATTGTCAATTAAAATTATTTACAATATAAAGTTTACTCAAACAACAAAAATAACAAATATAAAAATACTTTCTAAAAACTACTTTAATAATGAAAATCGATTTACTATCGGATCAAATACTACTTGAAATGATTGGCTGAAAACTTGTGGGTAAAACTGATTGGCCTAATCATTGTAAATATTGTAAGTGTCATCGGGGCGCTGGTAAACTGGGTATTGAAAAGTGGCCACTTTAGCGGCAGTTCGGAGTTTGTAGTAAACCCAGCCATCGATGCCAACATATTTGGTTTGACCGTCGATGTGGTCGGTGTCGTAATAGTCCCATTTGCCCATTGAATACTGGTCTACCGCCTGGGGCTGTGCCGCGCGCGTATACTTCTCATACTTGTTTCCTCTGACCAATCGATGCCATGCGCTGCCATCTCGTCGCCAACGCCACTCCGGGTCGTCATGGGTTGGTATGAATCGGTGAACGGGATCGCCGATAGTATTGCCATCTTTATTGATGGGCGCGATATGAAAGAGGGGTCTGAGCGGCGGCATCGGTGTCTTCAATTGGTTCGCGCGGGTCACCCAGTGGTTGGCGCACACAATCGGTGTGTAGGGAGAGGGCGCGGGTCGGGCGGGTACAGGCACCACATTTGTTTGGTAAATACAGGGGGCGTTGTAGTTAACTGACAGCCATCGGTTGTAGTGCGGGTGCGCACCCAATATCTTGTTCAACAACACCTCATTGTCGGGAACCGCAAACCGTTGGCAACAGTAATGAGTGCAATAGTGAGCATTGGTGATGACCGAGCCGTACAATTGTTCGTAGCGGTGACGGGCGGTAATCTCCGGCACACCGTTTGTGTAGTTCTCGATGGCCGTCACAATACCGCCTTCGGGTGCGGACAGGAAAGCCCGGCGTTGACCCTCGTGCTCACTAATATGTATTAACCAGCAGTGGGTCTCGTACTGGGATTCAGTGGCGCCCAGGAATACGACCGGACAGTTCGGTGTTTGCAAATCGGTGATTAATGTGTTGTCATTTGGACAGAGAAAACCGCCAGCGATGGCCTGTGCAGTGGTGACCGCTCGGAACGGCCCTCTCGGGTGCACTGCGGGTTGCGGTGGCGCCCACTCGAGCTCGTACTCCATGGCAACGACACCGCCCTGTTGTACGAGCGTCCGGTTGTGGCCATCGGTGTAGTTGAGATCGTCGCACACCACGAGCCGACCACCACTAGACCGCCCTGTTGTACGAGAGTCCGATTGTGACCCCGGTTGGGGTAATTGAGATCATCCCACACCACGAGTCGGGCGCCGGCGCACACGTATAGCGCAAATTCGTAGGTGACGTCCGGGTGAGCCGGTATGTCGTCCAGGAAACGTCGGTCCAATATCTCCCACACATTGCCGATGAGGTGCAACATATTGTTGGCCCGACGCCTGTATGTGTTGCTGTTGTGAGCAGTCAGATTGGGCAGTCCAGGTATGGGTCCGCGCACAAACCGGCGCCGCCCCACATGTTGTGCCGCTCCGTTGGTGAAGCCAAAGTATAGGCCAACACACAGATGGCAATCGTCCAGCTGAGTGTATCGCTGCGTTTCCGTCTCATACGACACGCACGGGTAGACTTGCGATATACCGGCCATTAGTCCCCAATCGTTGGATGTGCCGGGTGTGTTGGAGGCACCCGTGCCGAACCACCACATGGTATGCAAGTCACCCAAAGCGCTGGTAAACACGGTGACACCCCATTGATTGTCTTGCCGCCGATTTTGCCACGCCTGCTGTACGCTCTCGTTTGAGTGGCCGACAACGTGCACGTAGTGTAGGGCCGTCACGTAGACTATGCACAAGTCGTCGACCACGTATCGCACGTAATACGTGTCCACTGCCCTTGCGTTTGGCCACCAATGACGGAAATACAGTTGCCCACGTTTGTAGTGAGACAGAGTGATTTTTGCCACCCCGGTGTTGGCGTATTTGCGCTGAGCGATCACTTTGCGCAACACTTTGTGCAACAGTTTGGGCAACGCTTTGCGCGCCGTCATTGGCATCCGAACCGGGAATAGACCCCGATTTATGTCCATTGATTTGTGTGGCGTTTACTTTGTGTGGTGTCGACGAAGATCTAAACTCTGGGCTTGTATTTGGTTTTATATGTAGTTTTCTATGTTTAACGAGTAATCGGTTGTCTATTTGTAATTTTTTAGTTAACAATGTATTTTATTTAGTTTTATAAAAATATTCACAAAAATAAAACTTAAATAAATAGCAAAAACAAATATCACTTAACAATATACATGTATATTTAATAATTAGCATGATAAATCAATTTTAATTATTTTGTGTTGACAAACAAAATCTTCAACAAAATTATTAAACTTTACAAAATGTTTTTAGACCAAAATATTGCGAATATTGAAACAATTGCTGATAAATACAATAAATGTATAAGAAATGTAACGTTAAGTTTTGTTGTAAGTAAGAGTTAACATACTTTTTGAAAATTACTTTAATATAAAAACCGATTTACTATCGGATCAAATGAAACTTGTATTGAGTCTGAAATGAAAGGCTTTGGTAAAAATGATTGCCTGAAATGGGAAATGACTTCAATACTACAGGTCTACAAATCCTAAGGTCCCAACTGTTGGCCGTTTTCATCGTACAGTCCGGGGACACACGTATACAACGGGTACCAAAAAGTGCCAATTCGTTTGGCGTTCTGCTCATTCCTGTAGGCCCAGCCATCGACGCCCACTCGGGCTATGGCGCCGCTGATGTTCTGACTCTTATAGTAGCCAACTCTAGCCATTTCCCATTCCGTCTTCTTT
>CAJPIZ010002249.1:0-11034 GCA_905368565.1 Medioppia subpectinata
TGGGCTATAGCTATGTGTCGACCAAATCGGCCTCATTGTTGATCAACGACAACCTGGACCTGTCTGTCCTCATATCGCCCACCGGTGCCTACGAGGCCTTCAAACGCGGCTGCACTACACAGTGTCGTGGAAAGGGTTATTTCATTGCTTAAATATTGACCATGATGATTGTTATTAAATTATTTATTTAATAATTTTTTGCTAAATTTATTTTTGTTAAATTTATTTAATTCTAATTTTTGTGTTTATGTATAAATAAATTTTGTTTTATAACAAATAAACTTTCTACTTTTATCAATCATACTGAATTTATTTATAATAATTTATATTTTATAAATGTTAGTTTTAAATGCTTAAACTGCTTTCTAATTTTATAATTATCATGTTTACTGCAGTATACTTTCAAACTCAAAACTTAATTTATCACCTTGAACAATTATTAATTTGATTTTTTTAAACAAGTATATAAACACATAAATTGAATCATTTATAAGAACATCTATTATATTTTAATGTGTACTTCAATCAAGCATCATCAAAATATGTATTTCATTCTGTTTGCAACGATATTGCTAGCTGGTATTTAATTATGAGATAAAATCAAATCAAAATGTTATAATTTACATCAATTTATTTAACATAGGTTCATCTTATGGCCAAAGTACTCAACCTACATCGATAGGTATAAATGACAATTATTATTTGTTGCAAATAATTACAATTACAATTTTAACATCATTTAGTAGATGAGATAACATTTATCACAATAAATAAGTACCATGCTTGTCAGGGTCCGGATGCAAACAATTACACCATGACTGGTCGCCTCAAATCAGATTCCCAGTGCTTAACTAACGACGGTTTTCACGATCGACAGCTCATTATTAGCCAATCCGATGGCACCCTTACGACAACACATTTAACACTTTTAGCATCGGGTTACTGGCCACAGGGAGGTATTACCTTGTTCAAAAGTTTTATTTTATTGTGTATTTGTTTAATTAATAATTGTTATATTTATTTAATAGCGTATAGACATGTTGACCAATTGTATCTGATTGACCAGGGACCATTGGCTGGCAAATATCTGTATGAGACATACATAGCGCTGCAATTAGCGTATTTGTCGAAATGCTCGTCAGTGTTGGGCTATTCGTATATCGTGTCCAAAAGTACCACAATCTTAATCGGCGATCACATAGGACTAGACGTATTCCTGGCGCCTACCGGTGCTTTTGAAGCGTTTAAGAAAACATGTACCACTGTTTGTAATGGACAAAAGTATTTTGTTTAACTTAATAAATATGTGTTTTGAAAACATTGATTTGAAATTATCTAATTTAAAGGACAAAGTTCAATGTAAATTGGTAAAATGCCAAAAATTTTATATTAAATTTTATTTATTTTTTTTATTTGCGAAATTAATTATCATTGTGAGCATAATTTAAATTGATATAAATGATGTACAGTAATTACGTTAATCAATATAAAAAACGTGCATAAATATTACTAAATTTCTCAATTTTAGCGAAATTAATTATCATTGTGAGCATAATTTAAATTGATATAAATGATGTACAGTAATTACGTTAATCAATATAAAAAACGTGCATAAATATTACTAAATTTCTTAATTTTGATATAACTTTTACCCATGATGTCAGATTTGGGAAATTCCTTCAGATTTCGATTCCTCTCATCCACACCTTTACATTGATATATGATATGATATACTTATTTATAAAATAAATGATTTGATATTCAAATTTTCTCCGATAAGAGTGGTCACTGCGGCTAAACCCGATGTCGTCTGGCCACATAAAATATACCACCGTACTTCCTACATAGTGTACTTTCGATTTATAGCAATAATTCCCGATTGCACTCTGGGCATTATTTGAACATTATTATTTGTAAGTCAAAAAGTAGGATGTCGGGAGCCGGCTAAGCTGGCAATCGGGATTTGACAATATAAAATGAAAGTACATTACATAAGGAGTCCAATGATATAATCTATATGGCCGGCCGACCTCGGGTTCGGCGGTAGTGACCAACGGCCGGATGTCCTGAAAGTCCAACTCCAAGGGGTAGCCGTATATATGAAGATAACGCGACGGGTTATGAAAGCTGTGTTCGGGCAGTGGATCGCAGCCCCGACCGACCACCCAATCGTTAAACGCCCGCCACTTTTCGCTCTTCACGTCTCTAACCAATTGGCGAAACTCGTGCCACAGTTTTGGGTCTCCCGTTGCGGACAGTCCTATAAATTTAATTCGTGATAAGTTTGTAATCTGGGTAATAGGGAAGGGGTTGCGAAACTAAACGTGTGTGAGCTAACAAACCTGACGCAGTGGGCGGTGTCCTCTCATCATCGACCATGTTGAGAGGGTTGACACTCCAACACCACACACACGGTATGGCCGACAACACCACTGATGGCAGTGTCACCAACTGATTCACAATTATAACATCGGGCCGAATGGCGGGCAACAGACCGGCCAACTGTGTGTCCAAATACTGGGCCTGTTTTGTCCAAAACTGTGCCCTTCCGGCCCCGAGTCGGGCCTTCTCTATGGGCGACGCGCCGCCAATTATATCCATAGGGATCATCATTTGAGTCCTATCTTCTGTAGCATTACTAGTGGCCAACTCTACCGTTTTGATGCCACGAGCGGCCAGTTTTGGCCGCCAAACGTCGTCCGCCGTAAACAACACGCGGTGTCCGTCGGCCAGCAATTGTTTGGCAATACCTATACAGGGATTTACGTGACCGTCCAATAAGAGCGGCACGAATAACACTTTAAGTGTCATTTTATTTGACATAGTTAAAAAATATATAATTTTAATTATTATGTCTCCCAAATTAATGTAATTTTATAACTTATTATTTTTGCGAGTGTATAACATTAAATATATTTACTCTTGCCTTTTATTAAATAAGTAGTAAATACGTAAATATTAATCAAAATTTAATGTGTTTTTTATCTTAGGCGCAACAAGTATTACAATGCATATAAATAAGGATGTATTTTGTAATTTTGTTAGAATTAAAAATGATTATGAATTATTAAAACAAAGTCACTTGTTTATCAAATGATATTTTCAATAACAGCATAAAATTTACAATTGAAATAGTAGATTAATTTTTTAAAGACCATCGTGTTTTTTCAATTAATGCTAATTACGGTATTTAATCATCAAACAAAATATGTAAAAAATTATATCCATATTTTTTATTAACACTTAATAATTAGTGTAAAAAATAATTTTAATTTAAATAAATTATAAATTTATAAAAGTAGAAATTTTATTTGTTATAAACAAAATTTATTTATACCTAAAATCAAAAATTATAACTAAAAATTTTAACAAAAATAAATTTAGCAAATAATTATTAAATAAATAATTTAATAACAAACATGATGATTAATATTTAAGCAATGAAATAACCCTTTCCACGACACTGTGTAGTGCAGCCGCGTTTGAAGGCCTCGTAGGCACCGGTGGGCGATATGAGGACAGACAGGTCCAGGTTGTCGTTGATCAACAATGAGGCCGATTTGGTCGACACATAGCTATAGCCCAACACCGATGAGAATCGCTTAAGGTATGGGAGGGCCAGGTATATGATCTTCTCATATAAATATTTGCCCTGAAGGGGACCACCAGTAATCAGCCACAGGGTCTCCGATTGGTGATAAGCTAGCATGGTTAAACAAATAGTTATTATAATTTGTAAAATCACCTCGTGTTAAGTAGATTTAGGTGTAACAGTATGTATTACCTCCAGCTGGATAAATAGATCTAGCCAGTATTTTAAGTGAGTTTACAGCCCGTTGCTGATTGGGTCCGCATTGAACAAGCTGATTGTCAAAATTGGCGGCGGTGTTGTAGTCGCCGGTTAGATCCTCGGTGAATTCACCCCATAGGGTATAGTTGGCCGCATCCTTGCCCTCGCACTCGTCGTACGAGCCGTAGTAAAGCACGTTTACTTGGGGCGCTATTTTGTAGCAAGTTAATTTATATTAGTAAATTTTTAACACAGACTTAAATTAAAACATTTTACACTTTTAATTACTTACTTGGTTCTGGTTGAGCGGCGTACAATGAGCCTGTTGTTTACAAAATAAAATTAGTAATGTTTATATTAATATATACTGATCATATTAGTGATTATATGCCATTATGGCTACTTACCGAAAAATAATGTTGCTATTACTAAACCAAACATGTTGAAAATTTTGTTGTTCTGGCAAATTTTAATTATTATAATTATGTAAAATATTTTTTGAACTGAATTATTTTTATAAAGAATTTTGTTTTTATACTATTTAGCTGAAAGTGTTATCTGTGAAAGATATTATAAACTTATGCATTAAAATATTCCATTGGAAAATATTCTAAAATACCAAATGTTAACCTGGTTTACTTTAAAAATGATTTTAAATATTGTGTAATTATTAAAATTTAATATGTTTAGTGTTAGGGTGAATAACATTAATTTAAGTCGTAATTAAATAATAGCATTATCTTGTTGAATTGACTTAAAATGTTTATTTAGTCCACAATGAGTTAAAATTAAACTACTGTTTATAATATTGAAAGCAATTTATATTTTTACTAAGAATTGTAAAAAATTTTGAATGCATTATTATCAACACGATATAATCAACATTATTGTATATTTTTATCTAGCCAATTCAAATATACTACAACATTTCATACTAGTGTTAATAAACGCCTCCCAAATCCAGTTAGGGTATGTGAGCACCGGAGTTCAGAGTATTACTGATGGTGAATAATGCAGATTTTGTTGACAGATTTTATCAAGCTGAAATGTGCCATGTACCAGTCTCTAGGGCATTTTGGAAAAGGCATTGTCTATTACAATCCAGAGGGCTTTACTACAATCATACTAGGTGCGTAATTAAACATAAATTATTTTAAAATTAAATTAAAAATCTTATAAGATTGAATGCATATATAAACATAATAAATTATACATTTAACTTAATTATAATTACAATAATTTAATTATACATTTAACATAATTAATTTAATTAACATAACATAATTTAATCTAATTATTTAGGAACATTATACGATTAAATAGCCACTGCCGGTACATTGTGTAGTACAATCACGTTTAAACACATCGTAAGCATCAGTGGGTAATATCAACACATCAAGACCAAGATGGTCGCTGATGAGCAGAGTTGTCGTATCAATGCTAACATAGCTATAGCCCATAACCCAACACCGATGAAATGCGTTTAGTGTAGGGCAACACTGCGAATGTCATACTCTGGTATAAGTATTTACCCCGCAGTGGGCCCGAAATAATAAGCCAAATTGCACCGGTTTGATGCTTGGCTAATATTATGAGGGTAATTAATAAATGAATTATTAATTTGGTGCTTTCACTTACGCTCAGCGGGAAAAACATTGACGGCGAGCACTCGCAACCCATTTACCGCCAACTGTCCGTCGGGCGCGAACTGCACCAATTGGTTGTCCAAATTGCCCAAGGTATGATAATCGGTATACATGTTTTCCGTACATTCCCACCATAATGTATAATTGTTTGCGCCGTTACCTTGGCAATTTGAATAATGTGCCGCGGCCAATATGTTCACTCTTGGCGCTATAATTAAATTGTCTCACTTGTCAATGTGCAATTTAATGTGACATTATTCATTTTGTTATTATTTCTATACATTATCTATTAAACTAATAATTAGATAATACAGAATAACTTACATTGATTAGTGAAAGCGTAACCCGAACTGAAAAAACATATAATAAATACAATGGCAATCATTTTGCTAAACAAATTTAACAAGTTTTACGATTACCAAGTTATTATCGAGTACTATGAAATGAATGAAAAGATGGTTCATTTTTTATATTGCAGACGTACTAGTAGTTAATTTAAATCCTGAATATCATAAATAAAGTTAAATTAGCCCAAGTGTTTTTATGGTACATGTATTATGCATTTGTATGTATTAATATTTATTACGTTTATTAAGATAGTTCTTTTAAATAGTTGTTTGTAAGTATTAAAAATAATGTTGAAACTTTTGCGTTATGGTCTTCTAAAACTATATATTTTATTGTATTATGTCATTTACAAAAGATTAATAATTATATTAATTATTAATATTATTAAAATAACAAGAATGACAGTTATTACTTAATTATAATTAAAGAAATGTTTTTTAAAAATATTCTTAAATTCTGTATTAATATTAATACTTTAAATCTTAAACACATTAGGATTTTAACAAGCATAATTTTAAGCTACAAAATAACCATTACCAGTACACTGTGTATTACAACCATGTTTAAATGCATTGTAGGCACCGGTAGGCGATATTAACACATCAAGACCAAGATGATCGCTGATGAGTAGGTTTGCCGTATTCAAGTTTACATAGCTATAGCCCAACACCGATGAAATGCGCTTAATATATGGCAGCTCTGTGTATGTCATGGACTGGTATAGGTATTTGCCCTGAAGTGGACCCGATGTAATCAACCATAGTTGATCTGTTCGGTGTGTGGCTAACACGATAATTTACAATTACCAAACTAAACAAACAAGGTCTTTTTATAAAACTTACTGATCACTTACGGTCAGCGGGAAATACATTGCTGGCAAGGGTTTGTAGTCCGTTCACAGCCAGCTCACCATTGGGTCCGCGTTGGACCAATTGGTTGTCCGAATTGCCCAAGGTATGATAATCAGCCATGGTATTTTCGGTAAACTCCCACCATAGTGTATAATTGTTAGCGTCTTTACCTTGGCAGTCTGAATAGTGTGCCGCGTATAAAAAGTTTACTGTTGGCGCTATTGATTACATTGTAATAATAAAATAATCTTAATGTTTTATTTGTGCATATAATGCATAATATGGTCAATGGCTTACATATAGTAACAAACGCATGACCAGTAATTAAACAGCATATAATAAATACAGTGGCAATTATTTTAAAACAAAAGTTTTATAGTTGTTACCAAGTTGTTACTAATATCCAATTCGGTGATGGTTTATTTTTATATTATTTTTAATTATTTTTTATATTATATAAAGGCAATTAAAATTAATATGAAATCTTGCAAGTAATGTTAGCTAACACATGTGTTTTAAAATAAAGATACCACTTATATATTGTATGATACAATTAAGGATATTACTCTTTAATATTCAAATCAATTTTTTATAAAACAATTAATTTTATTAAGTCAATTTTATTTAAAATTTATTAATATTAATAATATTGACATTTTATTATTAATTACAAAATAATATAATGATCTATCATTTAAAGTATTTTTTATGGAAATATAAAAAGGTGTATAAATTATTGGCTCAAAATTAATTGAGGACATATTTTGAATAAAACTTTCCATATTATATAAGTTAAATATAAAAGTTATTATACTAAAAATCAAAATATTTTGAATACTAAATGGCCTTGCTTATTCTAATAGATATAAACATGTTTATAACGGATCATAAATGTATTATCCATCGAGATCATTTGCCAATGACCAGAAATGGCCAAAATATAAACATTGCATTTAATTAAATTCAAATAACGTTGATAGTATTAAAAAGTTGTGATTAATGGTGACTCACACAGAGTCATTCACCACAAGTTCATGTATTGGTGCTATTTATTTATTTGGGCATTTTTGGCCATTCGCATATTATCTCGATGGAAAATATAACTATGAACCGTAATGAACACGCCCATATTAATTAGGATAAGCCAATTTGTTACTTGAAATTTTTTATTTTAGTTAAATAATATAAAGTAATGTAAAATAAATTATTTGACTGAAAGTTTATTTAAATATTTAAAATAATTTACAATTAAAACAATTTATCATAATGAAAAATATAATAAAAGTTACTATTACAATACATCTAGATACGTTTATGCGACAAACCAACCGCGACCTCTGCACTGTGTATTACAGCCCCGTTTGAACACTTCGAAGGCACCGGTGGGTGATATGAGGACAGACACATCCAAGTGGTCACTGATCAACAGTACGGCGCTCTTAGACGTCACATAACTGTAGCCCAACACCGATGAGAACCGTTTCATATAAGTCAACGACAAGTTAATGACCTTTTCGTACACGTATTTGCCCTGAAGGGGACCCCCGGTCACCAGCCATAAGTCCTCGGCCTGTTGGTAGGCGCCGGCCGGCAGCAGAGATGGGGCCAAATGGCGCAGACTATTAACAGCCCGTTGACCATTGGGTCCGCACTGAACCAATTGGTTTCCATTGTGGGCATAGGATGCGATGTCGGCATTCAAGTCGGTGGTAAACTCGATCCACATGGTATAGTTGGCCGCGTCCTTACCCTCGCACTCGTCGTAAGAGGCCTGCCATAAAGCGTTGACCAGCGGTGCTGATAAGTACATGGTAAGTATGATAATGGTATAATTTTCTAGTTTTATCATGTTAGTAGTTATTGGAATTACTTACTGGACTCAGCCTGTTGGGCATAGGTAGCACCTGGGACATTTTATAAATGAAAAAGTTTTGTGATTTAGTTTTAACGTTCAAAATATATTATAATATTTGTTTTATACCGAAAGCGATAGCGAATATAACGAGTGCTGAAATCATTGTTGGATTAGTTTGTGATAATGTTTTAAAACAATTGTGATTATAATTTTTTCTCACATCTTCCCAACTATTTATACTGATTTTGCTTTTTATTTTGTAACCAGTTTACTTCTATCGTTTTTTAATGGCCCTGGATTATTATTACATAATAGCTATTGCTTAATATGTAATATCATTTAATATTATTTATTACATGCTCTTAATTACATTACATGCTTATAAAGCTTATAAACATCTTTATATTAAACTTGATTTCACCCTACGTATGTTATTTTTACTTATATACATAGTCATTTCTGGCCATTTGCGGACTACCTCAATGGAAAATATAACTGTAATGAACACGTTTATATCAATTAGGATAAGCCGAACCATTTGTTACTCGAAATTTTTTATTTAATTTATAATAAATATAAAGCAATTTGAAATAAATAATTTGACTAAAATTTTATTAAATTTTTTCAAATAATAAATTTACAATTGAAACAATTTATCATAATGAATAACAAAATGAAACTACTATTACAAATGAATCTAGATACTTTATGCAACAAACCATCCGCGACCTCTGCACTGTGTATTACAGCCCCGTTTGAACACTTCGAAGGCACCGGTAGGCGAGATAAGGACAGACAGATCCAAGTGGTCACTGATCAACAGTACGGCGCTCTTAGATGTGACATAACTGTAGCCCAACACCGATGAGAACCGTTTCAGATAAGCCAACGCCAAGTGAATGACCTTTTGGTACGCGTATTTGCCCTGAAGGGGACCCCCGGTAACCAACCACAGGGTCTCGAGTTGGGTGTAGGCGCCGGCCGGCAGCACAGATCGGGCCAAATCGCGCAGACTATTGACAGCCCGTTGACCATTGGGTCCGCACTGAACCAATTGGTTGTCCCAATTGACATTGGATGTGAGATCGGCGTTCAGGTCGGTCTGAAACTCGCCCCACAGGGTATAGTTGGCCGCGTCCTTACCCTCGCACTCGTCGTACGAGCCCTGCCATAAAACGTTGACCAGGGGTGCTGTGAAAATAAATCATGGTAATTACAATAATGATATAATTTTTTAGTTTTATTATGTTCATAGTTATTGGAATTACTTACTAGGCTCAGCCTGTTGGGCATAGGTGGCACCTGGACATTTTATTAATGAAAAGTTTTGTGATTTAGTTTAAAAGTTTAAAATACATTTTTATAATATTTGTTTTATACCGAAAGCGATGGCGAATATAACGAGTGCTGAAATCATTGTTGGATTAGTTTGTGATAATGTGTTTATGTTTCAAAACAATTGTGATTATGATTTTTTTCTCACATCTTCCGAACTATTTATACTGATTTGCTTTTTATTTTGTAGGCAGTTTACGTCTATAGTCTTTAATTGGCCCTGGCTTATTATTACATAATAGTTATTGCTTAATATGTACCATCATGAACTTGTTTTTACCCTACATATGTTATTTTCACTTATGTTTACAGTATAAAAATTAGCCTTGACGCTTTAACGTACTATAGTAAAAAAATTATGATTTACTGAAATACCTTGGTTACCCATATCATTAAATCTTAATTGGCAATATGTTATATCATAATTTAAATAAATTTTGAATTATTATTTATACATTTTAGTATTAAAGTTAATATTTCAAGTTGAGGGTTATATGAGTTAAAACTTAATAATTTAAAATTTGTTATTCAATAAATTAAATAAACTAGAAATTAAATATTTATGTAAAATAAAATCGACTTTTCACTTGGTTGTATTCCTAATTAGCAACAAAATAATATTATAAAGTTTATACATAATATGCAAATATTGTATAAAGCAATCTCTATTGTATATACTGTATTCGTTTAGAATATTTTTTATGAATAACCAAAACTTATTACAAATGTATTACGAATCAGTTTTCTATATTATTTATTATTGTTTTACACATTTTGCACTATTATAAACAAGATTTTAATAATTTGTCAAAAATTAAATAGTGGACATGTCTATGTCCACTATTTGCTCTTCAATTCTAAGTGGACAGGTTCATGAAATAGTGGACTGTCCACTTGAATAGTGGACAGTTGGCAACCCTATAAACAGCACACACTCTATGAATGATAGTTTTAATGATACCTCGAATAGCTTATCGGGTTCTGTCGGGAAATTTAATACAAGTTAAACTTTATTTTTGGTAAACTTTTTAGATATATTCTGGGTCCTGTATTGAAGTGCGTAATATTGTTTTACACACTCTGTTCTTTCACTGCACTCCTGCCTGCAATTGAATTCGAGTTTATTAAACAAATTATAAGCATTTGTCCATGATTCCTTATCATTAACATAGCTCCGATTAGCTTCACCCTCATCGTCGTATTGTAAAA
>CAJPIZ010002251.1:0-14121 GCA_905368565.1 Medioppia subpectinata
ATTGAAGGTAGGCTGCATTGCAATGCCCCTGCATGTTTGTATGCATTGAAAATAGTCTCTAACCTCTTTTTAGCCCCCCTAGACCCCAATATGCAGAATTTTCATTATAGCCAATGATTTTTATTTGGCACCAGCTTTTCAATGATGTATAATTCATCAAGATCGGTGATTAGCACATAAAACAGTTGGATTGTTAGATATGAGAAGATGTGTTGTATAAACTTTTGATTTAAGACAAATGGCTTATGAATTGTGACACTTTTATCGTCTTTCTTAGCACTCATTTTGAATGAATACTCGTTAAATGAATAGCTTTTAACGTAATTTAAAAAACTATATTTTCAAACAATTAACTGTTATATATTTATTATGCAAGAAGTCACGACATTTTAATTGTTATACATTTATAATAAATATAATTAAATTTCCATATATAAATTTAATGTCAACACAAATCCTTTCATATTTTTTATTGCATTTTCATTCCGTTTAATCATTGAATTGTAAAATTATAATTTTGTATGTAATTTATTTTTAGAGAGTAAAACCATATGTTTTTATAAACAAGTCAATTAAATTTTACAACAAATATTATTTTACTTTACGTGAAAGGTTTGGTACACGACTCGATGCTTGGGTTTGTTATACAATTTATGATTTAATTTGGGTTTAAGTTATTATAAATATAAAATAATTATATTTGTAATTTTGTTAAACTCGTCAATGCCTTCAAATACAAATTAATTTATAATTACTGAAAAATTGAAATGTTTTTATTAAAAGTTTATTTAATTTGTTTTTAATATAAATTTCTACGGATTTTCAGATTTCTTGGTATTTGAATTCCGACACAAAAGTCTTGAGCGATATCTTTGTAAACACAGATTGTGAACCATTTTTTAGGGTCTATTGAATACCAATCTATAAAATCTATGATAAATTGTCGGCAAAAATATGTATAATATTTGGGATTGTAATCAATAAAACACTTCAAATGAATGGCCGATAAATTCCTAAAGTTGTTGATTTGCTGACACAAAACCTTTGTTGTATTGTTAGCCATATCTTTACAAAAAATTGCCAATATTTTGATTGACGTGTGATTTCCAATCAAACGATACATTTGCCCAAAACATGTCAAACAATTGTCTTCTTTGAGATCGCAATCGATGGATGTCTTGTATAAGACCAGAGTCTTAAGAACTGGAAAGCATTTCACGAGTGATTTAAACGCATCGGCTTTTGGATGACATTTGTAGAGAAATAGAGTTTTCACTTTCAAAAATTGATTCAAAGTCTTGGTGTAAACAAAATCATTAAAGTTTTGACAAATGAGTTCCAGAAATTGGAGATCGGGCTGATTCTGGGCAACAATTTGTAGACATTGCCATTGATGTAACTCAACCGGCAATCTATAGGAAAAAGCTATAAATGCCATATAATTGACAATCAGGTCCAGCGCTTCCCGATCCAGATTACAGCTATAAAGTGAATCCAATTGTTTAGCATTGGTTTCGAGCATTGTTTGCGCTGATCCTTTGGTAAACCATTTACCCATTAATTGTACTGAAGTTATTGTTTGCGGCAAATTGTATAACACGTCGGCGACAGTGTTGTCATCATTTAAACGAATGTAGAGATTTGTCAATGCGTTTAACTCTGGGAGCAATTCAATCATATCATGCGATTTTGAAATACATAGATTTGCAGCAAATGTAACCACTCTTGTCGACAATAATTGCCCCAATTGTATGATCTCGTGTGCAGTTAAGCCACTTTCAACACAGAGTAATAATCTCTTCAGCGAAGGAATCGATGCCAATATATCATACAGTGTCTGGAAATTCATATCAAAGTAACAAATCGCCAAATACTCAATATTTGGTAACTTTGTTGTCAACCATAGGATCCGATCTTTACTGCCAATAAGACATGGCTTTCCATCCGAATGGGTCTCAAGATATTGTTTGGGAAACGCATATGAATTGGGAATGACATCACGTTTTGGTAAATACTGATTGACTTCAACACAATTGTTGAATGAAATGTCTTTCTGTTTGCGGAACCAATAGTTGGCGCAAATCTGGAACTCTTTGGACACTCTCTCCAAACGTATCATATCATCGATACTTAGATATGAGAAGATGTGTTATATAAACTTTTGATTTAAGACAAATGGCTTAAGAATTGTGACACTTTTATCGAGTATTTTAGCACTCATTTTGAATGAATTCTTGTTAAATGAATAGCTTTTAACGTAATTTTAAATACTATATTTACAAACAATTAACGGTTATATATTTATTATGCAAGAAGTCGCGCTATTTTATATGTTATACATTTATAATAAATATAAATAAATTTGGATATATAAATTTAATGTCAATATAAATTTAATGTCAATATAAATGCCTTCAGATTTTTTGGATTTTCATTCCGCCTAATCATTGAATTTTAAAATTATAATTTCATATGTAATTAATGTTTAGAAAGTAAACCCATATGTCTTTATAAACAAGTAAATGATAATTAAATTTTACAACAAATATACTTTACTTTATGAGAAAGGGTTTGGTATACGACTCGATGCTTACAAGTGCTCCAAAGAGGAGTTATTGAATGCAATCGAAAGTCTATTAAATAATAAAGAATTGAAAACTGAAATGTTTTTATTAAATAAAAATTTCATTTCTTATGTATTTTAGTATACATTTCTTAGAATTTTAAGATTTCTTGGTATTTGAAGTCCAGTCGAGAAGTCGTGTGTAATGTCTTTGTGAACACAAATTGTGAACAACTTCTTCGAGTCTATTAAATACCAATCTATGAAATCAGTGATAAATTGTCGGCAAATGTTTGTGTAATTCTCGTAATTGTATTCAATATTTCGATTCAAATGAATGGCCGATAAATTGCGAAAATAATTTATTTGTTTACACAAAACGGCTGTTGTTTTGGTCAACGATTTGCAATTAAGTGCCAATATTTTGATTGACGTGTGATTTGCAATCAAACGATACATTTGCCAAAAACACGTCAAACAATTGTTTTCATCTTTGAAATCGCAATCAATGGATGTCTTGTTTAAGATTAGAGTCTTAAGCACTGGAAAGCATTTCACGAGTGATTCAAACGCATCGGCTTTTGGGTGACATTTAGAGAGATATAGAGTTTTCACTTTTGAGAATTGATTCAAATTCTTGGTGTAAATAAAATCCCAAAAGTTTTGACAATCGAGACGCAAATATTGGAGATCGGGCTGATACTGGGCCACAATTTGTAGACATTGCCATTGATGTGACTCAACCGGCAATTCATAGGAAAATGCTATAAATGACATATCAATGACAATCAGTTCCAGCGCTTCCCGATCCAGACTACAGTTATAAAGTGAATCCAATTGTTTAGCATTGGTTTCAAGCATTATTTTGACCGATTTTTTGCTAAACCATTTCCCAATCAATTGTAATGAAGTGATAGTTTGCGGCAAATTGTATAACACTTCGCGGACTGAGTTCTCTTCATTTAAATAGATGTAGAAATTTGTCAATGCGTTTAACTCTGGGAGCAATTCAATCATATTATGCGATTCTGAATTACATAAATTTGCACCAAATGTAACCAATTTTGTAGATAATAATTCACCCAATTGTATCATCTCGTGTGCAGTTAAGCCACTTTGAACACAGAGTAATAATGTCTTCATCGATGGAAACGACGCCAATATATCATAAAGTGTCTGGAAATTCATATCAAAGTGACAAATCGCCAAATACTCAATGTTTGGTAACTTTTTTGTCAACCATAGGATCCGCTCTTTACTACCAATAAGACATGGCTTTCCATCGGAATGGGTCTCAAGATATCGTACCGGAAATGCATATGAATTGGGAATGACATCACGTTTTGGTAAATACTGATTGACTTCAACACAACTGTTGAATGAAATGTCTTTCTGTTTGCGGAACCAATAGTTGGCGCAAAACTGGAACTCTTTGGACACACTCTCCAAACGTATCATATCATCGATACTTAGATATGAGAATATTTTTTGGACCAACTTTTGATTTAAGACAAATGGCTTAAGAATTGTGACACTTTTATCGTTCTTTTTAGCACTCATTTTGAATGAATTTTCGTTAAATAATATTTGTGTATAATTTGGAAAATACTATTTAACGGTTTAAACATATTTTATATTGAAAATAAATGCAACAATTATTTGTCTTACACTGATTTTCATGCGCTGAGAAAATAAATTAATTTTTAATTATTACTATTGGATACTATTTACACTCAATAACATGGTTTTAATTCTGTTATTTTTAAATATTGTGCAATAAATTTTTATTTACCATTTAGAGTAAATTAAATGCTCTTAATATAAGTTTTTATGTAATTTTAGAATAAATACTTTTTAATTTGTATTATAAATTTCGTCTAATTCTTAAATTTCTTGGTATTTGAAGTCCTGTTGAAAAGTCGTGTGTAATATATTTGTGAACACATATTGTAAAACACTTTTTCAAATCTCTTGAGTGCCAATCGATAAAATCTTGGATCAAATAATGGCAATTGTTTGTGTAATCGTCGGTCACATACTGTCGCACAAAATTCACATGAATTGCCGATAAATTGTGAAACTCTTGGAGTTGTTTACACAAAACGGCTGTCCTTTCAGTTAACTCTTCGTAATAAAGACTCAATACTTTGATTGTCGTGTGTTTTGCAATCAAACGGAATGTTTGCCGAAAACATGTCAAACAATTGTTGTCATTACCGACACCACAATCAATGGATACCTTTCGCAATACAAGTGTTTTCAGTACCGGAAAGCATATCAATAGCGACACAAATGCCTCATCATTTGGATGGCATTCATAGAGACTGAGAGTTTTCAATGATGTAAATTGATATACATTTGGCGAATAGTGATAATCATTTAATTGCTGGCAATCGAGGCCCAGATATACCAGATTTGGCTGTCTTTGGGCCACTCGTTGCAAATACTGCCAGTCTTTTGCATATGAGGATAAACCATATGAAAACCCTTTCAATGCCATACCATTGATGATGAGGTTTAGTGTCTCTTTGGTGGTAAAAATGTCCTCCAGATATAAATATTGCAAATGTTTTGCATTGCTTTCCATTAATTGTTCCGCCAATTGTGTGTCAAATACAAACTCATAATTAGACCAAATATCCAATGATATCATACTTTGTGGCAAATAATTGAATAATTTTGTAATGTTTTCTCTCACCAAAAGATCTACAGATAATTTTGTCAATCTATTCATCGCTCCAATCATTTGAATTACATCTTCTCTTTGATTGTCACAAATGTTTGTCACAAATTGTGTGACTCTTCCCGACAAGAGTTGTCCCAATTGTCGGAACTGTTGATCCGTGAAGTGTAGGAAACCGTATATTTTTAACCATTTGATTGATTGAAACGCTTCGAGAATATCGTATAATGTTTTGTAATTTGTGTGCGAATTCTCCACACTATTGATCAGCAAATATTCAATGTTTGATAACTTTTTTGACAACCAAATTATCATTTCTTTACTCCCTTTAAGACACAACTTTCCCACCGAATGGCTCTCAAGATATTGTTTGGGAAATGTGTATAAGTTGTGAATCACATCATCCCTAGGCTTGTAGTGATCGACACCTATAGTAGTGTTGAATCCAATGTTTGTCTGTTTGCGGAACCAATAGTTGGCGCAAAACTGGAACTGATTTGAGACTCTCTCCAGAGGTAACAACTCATGGATCTCGAGGTATGAGAAGATTTCAATCACTATATCGTGATTCAAGACAACTGTCTTCAGATGTTTACCACATTTCCCATCCGTTTCTGCACTCATTTTGACAAAATTTTAAATTATTTGTGCAAAATATATTGAAAATTTTGATTATGAAAATTTGAAAATTTTATACCATTTAATCGTACAAATAAAATATTATTTATAAAATATATTTACATAATGAGCAAAAATTAAACAAACAATTTATTTGGTTATTTGACAATAGATATGACAATAAATTAAATGTTTTTAATTCTTTAATTTATAAATATTTTCAATTCATGAAGAATTAAATGCAATTAATATTTGGTTTTTATATCATTTTAAAATAAATACATTTCTATTTTAATTAGAGGTTTCTTCTAATTCGCAAATTTCTTGGTATTTGAAGTTTGAGTGAAAAGTCTTGAGTAACTCTCTTATGAATACTGATTGTAAACCTCTTCTTCAGATCTCTTGAGTGCAAATCAATGAAATTTTTGATCAATTCGTGGCAATTGTTTTCGTAGTCTTTGATAATGTATTTTATCCCAAAATTCACATGAATTGTGGATAATTTGTGAAACCATTGGAGTTGTTTACACAAAAGGGCTGTCCTTTCCGTTAAATCTTCGTAATAAATACTCAATACTTTGATTGTCGTGTGTTTTGCGATCAAACGAAGCGTTTGCCCAAAACATGTCAAACAATTTTTGTCATTACCGACTCTACACATAATGCATACCTTATGTAATACCAGTGTTTTGAGTGTCGGAAAGCATATCAATAGCGCTACAAACGGCTCTTCATTTGGATGGCAGGCAAAGAGAGAAAGAGTTTTTACTTTTGAAAATTGTACAAAATTTGGCGAATATTGATAGTCAACGAAATAATAGCAATTTAGGCCCAGATATACTAAATTTGGCTGTTTTTGTGCTACTCTTTGCAAATACTGCCATAGAATTGATGTATTCTCCAAATTATATGTCAGAGCTTTCAATGCCATACCATTGATAATCAGATCCATCGCTTCTTCGGTGATGAAAATGTCCTCCAGATATAAATATTGCAAATGTTTTGCATTGCTTTCCATCAGATTTGTTGCCAATTGAATGTCAATTGTAAACTCATAATTAGACCAAATGTCCAACGATTGCATACTTTGAGGCAACAGTTTAAATAGTTTTGCGATGTTTTCGCGTTTAATGCGTTTCTTGTCTACAGTTAATTGTGTCAATCCATTCATCTCCACAATCATTTGAATTACACTTTCATTTTGATTGTCACAAATGTTTGCCACAAATTGTGTGACTCTTCCCGACAAGAGTTGTCCCAATTGTTGGAACTGTTGAGCCGTTAAAGCATTGAATCGGTATATCTTTAACCATTTGATTGATTGAAACGCTTCGAGAATATAATATAATATCTGGAAATTTTCGGGAGAGTCCTCGACGTCATTGAGCAGTAAATACTGAATGTTTGGTAACTTCTTTGACAACCAAATTATCACTTCTATACTTCCGTTTAGACAAAACTTTCCCTTTGAATGGCTCTCAAGATATCGATTGGGAAACGTATATAAGTTGTGAATCACGTCATCCCTAGGCTTGTAGTGATCGACACCAATAGTAGTGTTGAACGCAATGTTTATCTGTTTGCGGAACCAATAGTTGGCGCAAAACTGAAACTGATTTGAGACTCTCTCCAGAGATATCAATGAATGGATCTCAAGGTATGAGAAGATCTCAATCACTATATCGTAGTTTAAGACAACTGTCTTCAGATGTTTACCACTTTTGCCGTCAGTTTCGGCACTCATTTTGAATGATTTCGCACTGAATTGTGATTTTGTGATAAACTTTAAAAATTATTTTTATTATTAAATTTTAACAATTAAATCTTAAAAAATTATACATTTCAAGCGCTATTGACTAAACTGCAAACATTTATTGATTGAATATCACTAATAAGTGGACTAATATTGAAAGTATTACAATTACTGAAAGTAATTTTGCGAGTTTTAGAGATGGCTTAAAATAAATTAGAAATCGTTGAATACATAGTGATTTTTAACACAAAATTTTCAAGTTTTCGGGTATTTGTCGATCACTACTAACAAGGAATAGTTACCTTTTTAAGTGACTAGAACTTAATAAAAGCCACTAATTGTGTAGTTTAGACCAAATAAAAAATATAAACGATCGAGATAGGGCCATTTTTGTGATCGCGCCTGCTATACACTGTATAGTATACAGCATATAGCAATGCAGACTGGTAAATGGAACAAGCCCTGTGCGAAACAGTTTTTTAATGCTATACGTTTATCAATACCCAAACTTGGCACCTATGCTAATTTATACTGGGTAACAGTGACTTGTTTTTTCCACCATGCTGGATATAGATAATTTTGAATACCCAGGCTTGGCACCTATGCTAATTTATACTGACGAGCGAACGGTACGAGCTTGTCGGCCGATATCTTAATAAAAAGCCACTAATCATGTAGTTCAGGCCAAATAAAAAATATAAATTGAATATCTCGGGCTGATAGCCATAAACTCGCGAGATATGGCCATTTTAGTGATTCCGCGTATACGGCGTATAGCATTGAAAAACGGTGTTTCACACAATGCTTGGGCCAATCACCAGTACTGCATTGCATTACGCTGTATGGGCGCGATCACCAAAATGGTCATATTTCGGGCGTTTATGGCTATCAGCCCGAGATATTCAATTTATATTTTTTATTTGGCCTGAAATACATGATTATTAGCTTTTTATTAAGATATCGGCCGACATTCTCGTACCGTTCGCTCGTGAGTAACAGTGACTTGTTTTTTCCACCATGCTAGATATAGATAATTTTGAATACCCAGGCTTGGCACCTATGCTAATTTATACTGAGTAACAGTGACCTGTTTCCTGCACCATGCTAGATATAGATAATTTTGAATACCAAGGCTTGGCACCTATGCTAATTTATACTGGGTAACAGTGACCTGTTTTCTGCACCATGCTTTTTATAGGTAATTATGAATACCAATTTTTGGCACCTATTTGATGTATAAATCATTTAAAGCAAATTCCTTCTGATTCTCAAATTCTTTGGTATTTAAATTCCGACACAAAAGTCTTGAGCGATATGTTTGTCGACACATGTTGTGAATAACTTATTCGCGTCTATTGAATACCAATCGATGAAATCACTGATGAATTGATGGCAAACTTTTTCAAAATTCTTTCGTTCAAAATAACAATTCAAATGAATTGTCGAAAGAGTGTTGAATTCATTGAGTATTTGACACAAAAGTATTGTTTTTACGGCCAAATCGTTGAAATGAAGTCCAAGTGTTTTAATTGTCGTGTGTTTTGCGACCAAATGATAGGTCTGTCGAAAACATGTCAAACACTTTTCTTCTTCGATATCACACTTGATTTGAATCATATATAAGGCCAGAGTTTTAAGCGCCGGAAAGCATTGCAAAAGCGATTCAAACGCTTCTTCTTTCGGATGACAATTAAAAAGAAAAAGTGTTTTCACTTTTGGGAATTGAATCAAATTCTTGGTGTAAACAAAATCATCAAATCTATGCTTTACAAGACACAGAAACACCAAATTTGACTGTTTTTGGGCCACTGTTTGCATACAATGCCATTCATTTAGATGGGAGTCTATATCGTAGGCAAACGCTTTTAATGTGAGTCCAGTGGCCATCAGTTCCAGCGATCGGTTGTCTAATTTACCGATTGAAAAATAATCCAAGTGTTTAGCGTTGCTATCAATCATTGTTTGCACCAATTCTTCATCAATCGGACACATATTATGCAAAAATAATGCTCTAATAGTTTGTGGCAAACATCTGAATAACTCAATAACAAGATTTCGTTCATTTAGATACACATCTAATTCTGTCAATCGTGTCATCTTTCGGATCATTTCAATCACATTATCCAAGTTATTCAATTCTGACACCATTTTAGTGACTCTTTCCGACATGAGTTGTCCCAAACTCTGGAACTCTTCATTTGTGAAGTAATGTGAACCGCAAATGACTAGACTTTTCATGAATTTGATTGACTCGAGAATATCATAGAGTGTGTCGTAATCATTGGTAAACGCATTGATTGCCAGACACTCAATGTTTGGTAGCTTTTGGGATAACCAAAGCATACGCTCTTTGTTTGCTATAAGATTTAGCCTTTCGTTTTGTCTGATCTGAAGATACTTTCCGGAAAATACATATGGAATGGGAATCACGTATTCTTTTGCCTTATAATTGAAACTGAAATCTGTGTTGAAAGCAATGCTCTTCTGTTTGCGGAACCAATAGTTGGCGCAAAACTGGAACTGATTTGAGACTCTCTCCAGAGGTAACAACTCATGGATCTCGAGGTATGAGAAGATCTCAATCACTATATCGTAATTCAAGACAACTGTCTTCAGATGTTTACCATTTTTGCCGTCCGTTTCAGCACTCATTTTGAATGATTTTTTATTGAATTGTGATTTTGTGCAAAATTTTGAAAATAATTTTTAATATTAAAATTTTTAACAATTAAACATTTAAAATATATACATTTCAAGCACTAATGATTAAACTGCAGATATTTATTGATTAATGATCATTAATAAGTAAACTCTTATTTATTTAAATATGCATTTTAGTTAATGAAATTAAAACATTTTATTTATACCCAGACAATTATAAATTTAAAACTTTTAATATTAAAAGTTATTACAATTACTGAAAGTATTTCTGCAAGTTTTAGAGACTTCTTAAAATTAATTAAGAAATCGTTGAATACATAGTGTTTTCAACACAAAATTTTACTAATTTTCAACTTTTCGGGTATTTGTCGATCACTACTGAGATCTCCGGTATTGTTGTGAACACAGATTGTAAACAACTTCTTCGACTCCTTTGGATAGCAATCCATGAAATCATTTATGAATTGATGACAATATTCTGTGTAATCCTTGAGATCGTAATTACAAAAATAATCCAAATAAATAGCCGATAAATTGTGAAACTCATTGAGTGTTTCGCATAATAGAGATGTCTTTTCACTTAAATCTTTCATATGAATACCTAGTGTTTGAATTGTCGTGTGTTTTGCAATCAAATAATAAGTTTTCCCAAAACATGCCAAACACACCTCATCTTCATTGTGATCGCAAGCAATGTATGTTCCGTCCAATGAAAGTGTCTTTAATGTTGGGAAACATCTCAATAGCGATACGAATACTTCTTCTTTAGGTTTGCAATGAAGGAGACAAAGGGTTTCCACTTTTGGGAAATGTATAGTATTTTGCGAATAATTGTAATCACGAAAATATTGAGAACTAATGTAAAGGTACTCAAGATTTGCCTGTTTTTGGGCCAATTTTTGAAAGTATTTCCATTCATTAGATTTAGTTCTCAAACAATATCTAAACGCTTTCAATGCCATACCATTGATGACCAGTTCCAGTGCCTCTTCTGTAAGAGAACTGTTTGCTAAATATAAATATTGCAAATGTTTTGCATCGCTTTCCAACAGATATGTGACCAATTGTTTATCAATCATAACCTTATACTTTGTTCCCAATTGCAATGATTGCATACTTTTAGGCAACCATTTCAATAACTGAGCGATAGTTTTGCGTTCACCCAAATTAATTGATAGTATTTCCAATGCTTTCAATTCTTGTATCATTTGAATCACATTTTCTGAATAAATGTCACACATGTTTGCCATCAATTTAGTCACTCTTCCCGACAAGTGTTGTCCCAATTGTCGCAACTCTTGATCCGTAAACTGATTGCAATCGCATATCTCTAACCATTTTATTGATTGAAATGCGTTGAGAATATCAATCAATGTGTTGTAATCGGTATCAAAGTGACCGATTCCTAAGTACTCAATGTTTGGTAACTTCTTTGACAAACAAATGATTCTCTCTTTGTTTTGTATAAGACTTAACTCTCCGTCCGATTGGGTGTCAAGAAATTTTGGTGGAAATGTATAGCGATTTGAAACGATGTCTTTCTTAGGCTTATTGTAATCCATTCCACACCACTTCTCATTGAATGCAATGCTTTTCTGTTGTCTTAACCAATAGTTGGCGCAAAACTGGAACTGTTTTGAGACTCTTTCCAAACCAATCAACTCATCGATAGTCAGATATGAGAACATCTTTATCACCAACTCTTCAATTGTAAACACTTTCTCAACGCTATTAACACTTTTCGCATCACTTTTAGCACTCATTTTAAGTAAAATATGTATTTTATAAACTTTATTAAAAATTTTAGTATCAAAAATTTAATTAAATATGCGTCGTTTAAGACTTCATTTATCTATTTATAATTTATAGTCAAAATAAATATATTACACATAAAAATAATTTATTTATCAAAAATAGTTTAGTGAAATTCTGTGATGATTTATTTGATAATCATCTGTCTATTAAACACTATTAATCTCACACTTATTTTGACACTTAATCCAACATGGTAAATAATTAAATTGAATTAAATATATTTATAATCAACAATAATAAATGCCATTTTTATATAAACACTTATATAATATATTTAACAAGAATTGAATGTTATATAATATACGCAAAGCCTGTGCAGTACAGACCCACCCATCGCTAACAGGAATACATTAATACATCACTTGTTTCCCTCTGGTATTGATATAAACTATTATTTAAATAAATTATTAGCTTTAAAATCTGTATTTGAATTGTTAATTATTAATATTAATTAATGCAAAACACTAACAATATGTTTAAATGCTTAAATTCATTTAATTTTATTTACTATTAATTAACTATTTAGAATATTAATACATTTATCAAATTAAATTTTTTAAATAATATTATTTCATAATTATTTATAACTACTCCAATCGCTAACGCATTTCCTCTGGTCAAATAAAATTAGTAATTACATAATTATTACATTTATTAAATCCCTTTAAATGTAACATTGATTTTAGTTGCTACTAAATTTTAATAATTAGTTAATACTAATTCTTTTGATGGCATAACAGAAAAGTTAGCACAAAATATTAATCGCTTAAAAAACTATTTATAAATAAATTATCTCAAAATATAATTATCTAAATTAAAAATACATTTTTTAATTGTCAGTAAACTATCTGAAAGGCGAGACAAATGTCTTCAATTGTCAATGAGTGCAGTAATGGCTAAAGTAATGTTTCCCCGATAGGTGTTGAGGGCTTGGATGGCATTGTGTCGGTCGACTCCCGTCACCTCTTCAATCATTGTGACTTTATTTTCGTCAATCTCTGCGTTTGGCTCAAGGATTTGCTGAGGGCTTTGCTGAGGGATTTGCTCAGGGATTAGTTGCGGATTTGCAGCGGCACTGGAGTGGGCGCCCGACGGCGTGCGACCGTTATTACTGCGAGACTCCATATCTTCGGTGCCGATAATACTGTTATACGAATGCGATTCTGAGGCCGTGTGCTTAAGATCTTCGGACGCATTGCCGCCGAACAGTAAAATCACTTGAAAGCCGCGGCGTTTGGCCGCACGTATGGCCGGCGCGAAGTCAATGTCGCCGGTAATCAAAAACATGGGGTTTGTGTTGCGGTGATGATCAGTAAACTTCTGCATACACTCCATGAGCTTACAGTCGGCGTCCACTTTATAGGGCACGCGTACGGCATTTACGTGCAGAATGTCGACGCCATACCTGTTGAGCGCCTCCACGTGTCGGGCGTCCAGAGTTCGCGTATCGCACGAGCAGATGAATACACACGGCTCCGGCCGTTGGCCAACAGTCGACTCAAATTTAGTGGCAATAAATTGTTTCACGCGTTGCACAACAGTCGCCGCCCTTTCCATGGAAGGTATGGCACAGTTCTCGATGTCCCAGAATATGCCATACGATTGACACGTCAACGACGGATCCATTGTCGGCGATGTGAACTGTTTTCAGTCAATACAATACTATTGCAGTTAAATGAATGATAAAAAGTAAATTTCAATACAAATCAAATCACACTTTTTGTAACACAACTATTGATCATATATTAGAGTAATAATTATAATGATTATCACATATAATTGAACATGGTTAATACTTACATTCAATTAAAATATACTTTGATAAATGGCGTCCTTATACAGTGCAACTTCTCTTGGGTGAACTTCTCTTGGATGAACACCTCCCTTAGATGAACGGTTTTGAAATAAATTTTGGATTTTCTATACCTATAACAGAACCTCCCTTGGATGAACCCTCCCTATAATAAACACTTTTGTCGTGCAACTGGCCGTTCATTATGGAGAAGTTGGACTGTATAATAATAAACA
>CAJPIZ010002252.1:0-14115 GCA_905368565.1 Medioppia subpectinata
AAAATTATCTGTGATTTTATTTATTTATTTAAAATTTAATTAATTAATATAATTAATTAAAACTCCATTTTAATTATTAGTTATGCACACTATTTACGATTTTTTCAAAGTAACCCTAGTATACACTGTTTTTAGGGGCCTCACGCCTGGAATTAGTGCTAGACCAGACTGTGGACTTCTACCTGGATGTTCGCAGGCAGTCAACCACCTAGTTCACTATTTACGATTGACTGATTATTATGTTAGTACTAAAATAATATAAATAGTCTATAAATTATATTATACATTATAATACAAATAATGATTATAAATTATAATTAACAATATAAACTTACGAGAAATAAACATTACAATAATAATTATATTCATATTTATTTAGTAAGGCTTAATCACAACAAAATTTTTAAATAGTATGAAAATTTATTAATTACTATTGTAATTAATTATTGGTCTCTACATTATATAACTAATTGAATTTTTAAAACACGTGGTGCCGTCTATTTGTTTTAATTATTTTAAGTATACAATAAAATTCATTAATTATTAGAGGGATGGAGTTATATAAACTGATCACATTACTAATTGGTAACTTTTTGTGTAAGTAATAATTTAAATAAAAAATAAAAATGGTTATCATTAATAATTAACTAGTTTATCAATAATATATTTATCATTAAAACTTAAATCATAATTTTATAACCCCACAAATCACTGAAATATGAGCTTATTAAATTATGCAAAGTATACTGCCAGAATATTATAAATCATTGTTATTTGTAATCTTAATCTAATTTATCTTTAGTCGAGCTTTTATATCAATAATTATTTTATATAATAAACTTAATTATATTTAATAAAATAATAATTATGACGATTTTTAATTTTAATAATTAAAATTCAATTAATGATCATTATGGTTTAGTGTTGTTTATTATTTAGTTTTTAATTTTATAAACTCTACCAAATGATTCTAAGCCCAGTTTACCCTATTCTTCAAACAGTCTGATATAATCATTGGACATGGAGGAACAGAGGAGTTTCATTTTGATCAAGACAATTAATTAAAATAATTAGAATTTATCAAGTTTTGTTTGTAACTTACTATGGGCTAATTGTTTCATTATTTCAAACATTTTTTTGCAAATAATTTGCACATCTTGTTCGTAACTTATCCATATTTTGGTAATTATACTGATAGTAACTAGCTGATTTATTTTCGCCTAAAACTGGTCATGCTCTTCAGTATTTAATTTTGCTGTACCAATATAAAATTAATGACACTTAAATGTAATTAAATAATAATTTAGATTACTTTTGAGTGAAATGATGTTAATTGTGGCATAGTGCTGTTTATTATTAAACCATCTAACTTTATAAACTGTACCAAATAATCCTGAGCCCAATTTACATAATTCATCAAACAGTTTGTTTTAGCCATTGGCTGTAGATTTAACGAATGTGTTCATTTTAAGCTAATTGATTAATTAAAACGATTTTATATTGCATTTTAAAACTTTTCCTAGATTTATTATTTAAGACAGTAGACAAGTGTTTAACGTTTTAGATACAAATACAGAATAATAATGTACAATATTTTTATCAAATTACCACGAAAAAATGCTACGACAATTAAAATTATGTAGTTTTATTACAAAATAATTCATAGAAAAAAATGTACCGGTACATAAATTTTGTCTAAATTAAAAATTAATTGGTAATTGACTTGATTACTAATTATAATATTTTTATCAATAGTTCATTTGTTATCATGTTTAAACACTTGTGAACACTTGGGTCTTGATTCGCAGCGAGGAGTTGAGAACAACGCCGCCAACATCTCTACCAAATTATACCACGATTTATTCATTATATTATTTGATAAATATACAGAATCAACAATTAATTGTAACTCTCCTTAGCATGTTAATACTTTATAACCTTGGTTATTATAATATAAAATAATACAAATAATTAAATAATTTCAGTTTTAAAGGACAACACATTTTTGCCATTGCTTATGCTTTGGCATAGCATTGATTTTTTAATCAATTTTGATGAGACTATTGTTAACCTCATCTAAAATCATAAGATATTTTAAAACATCTTCCTCTTTCGCATGCGATGATGCGCTTAGAAATTGAGCTACACATTCAATTTTATTCATGTAATCATTTTTGTCTACAGCACTTGAGTTAGATGTTTTAATCAAGACAACTATTATATTGTATTTTAGTTGCAGGCCTTCTAATTTTCTAGCCAAAATCTTTTGTTCAATACGCTTTACAATTTGTCTGTTATCGGGCGATGCACCTAGAGCATATACAGTAGATAAGTGTTAAAATTTAAATTTACTTCACAGTTAACAAAATACCAACTTTCTAATACATATTCATTTTGTACATCGAGCTCCATTGCATTTATTGCTTCATCCTCAATTGTCACGTTTAAGCATTTTGAAATATCCTCAATTAGACTTTCAAACAAATTACAATTGGGTTGAATGGACCTGGAATTATATGGCAACTTTATCCGAGTAGATCGGATTTGCCTCGCAAACCATTCCGTAATTTTGCCTAGGTTATAAACAACATTAGAATGTTTCATGATCAAACGAATATTAACCAACCATTGTGTTTTGTGTTGTCACCGTCACTATTTGCTATTACTGTGCTATTAATAGAATATCTATTAGAATATTCTTTTAAATAGCTATAATAATAGCCATTATTATGGTATAAACTTAAAGGCACTTCCACTTTTGAACATAATTCATCATCCACAATGCAATTATCCACGATTGCCTTAATTTGGGCTCCAATAAC
This sequence comes from Medioppia subpectinata, assembly GCA_905368565.1. NCBI lineage: Eukaryota > Metazoa > Arthropoda > Arachnida > Sarcoptiformes > Oppiidae > Medioppia > Medioppia subpectinata. Next base: position 2,823 of record CAJPIZ010002252.1, read on the forward strand.
TGGGATATTCCCTTTGTCTAATCGTGCCACAATCATGCATGGTAATTTTGATTTTGTTAGTACTATTTCAACTGATTTTAAACTGATAACGGGTGGTTTTTTGAAACAACTATAAATCAAAACATTGGCAAATATTTGGAACATTTTATATTCCAAATCGAGCTTGGTCAACGTGAGCGTCCATTCACCATGCTCGCATTCATTCAGGTCTACGACAAACTTATCGTACGTACGACCAGATGGCGAACGAAACTGTACGGCGAGAAACTACATTTCAAACATGTTGTGATGGCATCCGTTCACACGTAGTCTAATGCCATGCCGGGCAACGTCCGGATCAATTAGGACAGGTATACTTTGAGTGGTGCAGTCAGAATTAAATATAACTTTTGTCTCAAATATTGTGCATGATCTCAAGGGCAATATTGATGTATAATCATGGGTAATATCTTTTATTACAGCTCTTAACACCTTAGGCAAAATATTTCGGTATTCCGTTTCCATATCGGGTATATAATGTACCGACACGTCATTTATGTCTGAAATGCCATTTATTAAATTACAGTTGTGTTTCGAAATTACGATGAATGTTAATTTCACCTGGTAAAATAATTGCAATTAAATTAAGCCTTTCTCTGATTATTAAGCCTTAATTCTCTTTATGATTTATAAATATTATTTTAAACCATAATTCAGATATTAATAGTGTGTTGTATAATATAGTTCGGCCCTAGACAAAATTAATTATGACTCTATGGTAATTAATTAAACTGTTAACCAATATGTAAATTACAATATTAATTTTCAATTTGTAAAATAAAAAACCCAGTAATTTAAAAATAAATAAATATTTAATTATTTAAAACTTATTTAATATAAACTTTACCTTTGATTTATACAATCTAGATTGTAATTCAGTTGAATAATTAGAATCGCCAATGTTATTCTGGCCACCGGTGACCATAATGATATTTGCCGTATCAGATGAAACATCTGCTTTGTCCAAAGTGTCTAATGCAGCCAACAATCCTTTGCTAATGTCGCAATCACCTTGTTCAACCAAAGGCACACATTGTTTAAGATAATAACAATCATCATCATCGCTGATGGCCTCAATTTTACGTATTACATATGAATCACTGTTAAACGCATTAATTCCCACTTTACTATTAGGCAAATAATGCCACCGAATATACAACAGTTTGGAAGTAATTGCGCGTAAAATATCACCCTTCGTGCCACACATACTACCAGATATGTCCAACGAAAATAGAGTGACCTGTCCCATTTTAAGCGATTAACTAAATTGTTTGTTTATAAATTATTGTGTTATTTTTATGACACATTAACTATAACAAAAGAAATAAGTTAACATTATTTGCAGCCATTATGTTTATTTATCTGTGTAATCATGGACATCCTGATTATTACCAACCAATTTGTAGCAATTGAATAGTGATGTTTTGACATAATAAATCTATTTATCAAAACGACATGTTAATATTTATAATCTGTAATTATTATATTATTAAAAATAATACAATATAAATAAAAGTATAATATTTTATTACAAAATAATTCCTAAAACAGTAAAATATGTTTAAACATTTATGTATAAATATTTAAAAGTATTTAAGTAATTATTTATTACAAAGGAATTCATAGAAAAATCTACAGTCATTTTGTCTCAGCATGCCTAAAATTAATTCGTAATCGACATTATCACTCATTATAGTATTTTTATCAATAGACCATTTGTTATATTGTTCTAACACTTGTGAGCACTCGGGCCGCGATTCCCACCGGGGAGTCGAGTACATCTCCGCCAACACCTCTACCAAATTATACCACGATTTATTCAACATTTCATTTGATGAATATATTCTAAAGGTTATGACATAATAATCAAAATGCAATAAATATACGTATGTACAACACTTGTTATAAGTCAAAATTATAGACAAACCCTGGACAATCCGGATCCACATCAGAAATATCTAGATCAAATAGAATTTCGCCAATCTTGCTCAAACTAAACACATCACTCAAGTGGTTGTAGGGCAGTCCACGGGAAACTTCCGGGGCCTGAAAGCCAACAGTTCCCACACCTGCCGAGTGTTTACCACCGGTTAACTCAAACGTATTCTTATCGTGTATAGCGGCTAAACCAAAGTCACATAGTTTAAAATAGTGGCTATTATTATTTGACCCATTCATTGAGACCAATATATTGTCAGGTTTGAGATCTCGGTGTATGATTTGTGGCGACAATTCATGCAGATATTGAACGCATTGTAAGAGTTCACGAAATATTTCGCACGATATGTAATACTCGACACAATTCATTGGTTGTCCCGATTCTCGTGAAAAAACGTCGAGTTTTTTCTTTAAAATATTTTTAAGACTATCCGAACACAACTCCATTTGTATGTAATATAGATTTCCCTCAAACCATGAGTCTATGTATCTGACCACGTATACAGACCGGACAGTCACTAGATGGTTTAATTCTGCATAAAATTGATCGTGCTCTCCAGAATTTAGTTTAACTAAACAATAATACGAAAGTAAAATCAATAAAAATAATAAAATAATATTTAATATTACTTTTAAGTTTAATGATTTTGATGGCATAGTGTTGTTCATCATTAATTTTTCTAACTTTATAAACTTTACCAAATGATCCTGAGCCTAATTTACCTAATTCTTCAAAAAGTCTGTTATAATCATTGGGTGATAGGGAACCTCTGGTTTCATTTTGATCTAGAGAGTTAATTTAAAAAATAAAAATTTATTATATTTGTTTTATTTTTAACTTACCATTGGCTATTTGTCGAATTATTTCAAACATTTTATGCAAATAATTACTACATTTGTCACGGTACTTATCAATACATTCATAATTATATTCATTATGTTTATCCAAATTAACTGTTTTGTGCGTTACTTGAAATTCATCAAGGCAATAATTTAATATATTATTATATTCGGTAAGAATTACATCATTTTGAGATATAATACTAAATAATTTATCACTTGTTTTAGCAATTATTTCAAAGAAATTATTTAAACGTGAAAGAACTAGATCTAATTCAATGCACATATTTAAACTTGGTATTATAATTGGTAATTTTTGCATCAAGCTTAATTCATTTTCATGATATTGACCGCAAAAAAACACAAAACCATCGCGAGTTAGAAAACAGGTTTGATTGCCATTTGAGCGCACAGTTTGCACATTACAAACACCCGGTATTATACTGGGTGTCCACACGTTGTAGTTATTGTGTCCCAAATTGTACCAATGATTTCGACCCCAACTAAACACCTGTCCATCAGTTGTGATGGCAAATGATGAGTAGAGTGAACAGTAGACACTATTGATTTGGCAGTTTTCATTAAAACCTAATTCTTTGGGAACATATACGCTACCATGGTCAACGTCTGTGCACCCTATTTGGCCAAACATATTCTGTCCCCACGCGTATACCCGGCCATCACTGGTCAGCGCTAGTGAATGATAATAACCGCAACAAATTTCATGTATACTTTTGTTGGTGAAAAATTCAATAACTTCTGGTACACACTGATCTGAACAAGGTAGTCGAGCCAATTGCCCATGGTCATTAACACCCCAACCATACACCGTATTATTATCAGTAATAGCCATCACAAAGTCAACGCCAGTTATGAATTGTTGTATATTTTTCTCACATAATTGTGGTATAAGTTGTTTCGATCGGACGGGAAGGTTGTGCCCAAAACCCAGTGATCCGCCGCCGTTAGAGCCCAACCCATACACGCAGTCATTGTTTGTCACAAACAGTACATTATATCCCCGTTTATCGTCAAAAACGTGAAATATTTTTATGTCATTGATAATAGAGTTGTTGTTTTCATAACAAGTTTGTAAAATTGAGTCCATTTTATTTAATTTTGGTTTTAAGCACAATTAAGCGAAAATATACTTAACATTTATTTATTTAAGAGTCAACAACAAAATGCCATATTCAATGTTATAATAAATTAAACGTAAATAAAAGCGATAATTTTATTATCGGTTGCCATGTCATTTATACAATTACGCATTATTGTATGTTTACAACTTGTAAATAACAGTAAATATCAAACAATAATAATTTAATTATGCATTGTAGAATAAGTAGATAATTATATAACATAACTTATGAAATTAATACAAGAAACAATACACAAGAATTATTATCAATTTTAAATTTCTTGAATGCAAGAATTATGTAAATGTAATAAATATAAGCAATTTTGTAAATTTGTCGTTAAAATAACTTCATTATTGTTAAAATGTCTTAATATTGTGTAACAAAATTTTATGTAAAATAAACAGGGAATTGTAATTATATATTTTTTAAAAACTTATTCCGAGCCATCTCTTAAATATCTTGTCTGTGAGTTCAGGAGTATAATAGAAACTCTTACAGAATTCAACTGTGATTCATAAAAGTCCAACTTTGAGCGTGATATATTTTTATGTGGTGCGAATAATTGCTCACAACCAGACAACCTATCTAGATAATCCATCCTTTGTTGTTCAGATATTGTTGATTCATTTATTAGTTGTTTTGTATTTAAATAACTTGCTTGTAATACATAAATCCTTCCATTAACCATGGTCAGTCTATTATCAGGCGCCGCTCCGCTATAAAAATATATCTATATTAGGTTATGTGATAACAGCATAGGATTAAATACATTTAATTATTGTTATAGAAAGTACATTATACACTAATTTACATCCGGATGATCCATGTAATATGTTTCCCATTATTAATTAATATGATCTTTTATAACATTATGGACGTTTAAAACAGGTTGTTTTTTCTGTTAAATTTTTGAAAATATCAAATGTTTAGGAAAACAGTTATACAGTATATAAGAACCAGATAAATATTAATATAAAGGTGCATACATTATATTACGTATATTCATTATTCTCAATTATCTTTGTAGTCAATGATATCAATTAATTGATTATTTAAAAGTAAACTCAAACGTATTAAAATAATTGATTTAAGAAATACATTAAGTGCAAACTTTATATTAAATTAATTAATTATAACAAAGTTAACTAATTATTAATTTGTCATTTTATTAACTAGCAATTTATTTAAAAAAAACTTTAATTAAATACAATACAATTTTTGAATGCATAACAATTACACTTTAGGCAGTGTGCATGTTTATTTTAAATAACAATGTTTAATAAAAATAATATTTAGCATGTTTAAAAATACGAATGTTTAAAATACTATTATTTTAAAACTATTTGGTTTCTGACTTTGCCTGTAGTGTGGGGTTAAAATTGATAACTTTATGTACGTTACCAATTTTATCAGCTTCATTAACTTTAAAGTGTTTTACATTTTCCAGACCAAGTTTCATTTGATTCATTATGTCATCACACCTGAGCCCTATCATTCGCATTGAGTGGTATCTATTATCAGGTAATGGCGATGGTGTAGCTAGAAACAATAATAAAAAATTAGCAAATTAAAATTAAAGCAGAATTATGTACCTTTTTTAAAGACGATTCCTGGCTTGGTAATTCCAGAATTTGACCGAGCATTATCGTTTAAATCTCGTTGATCAGACATTTGTAGCCAGTAGAGTATGTAAATTATAAATTCAAAATTTGGACTGGTTTAAATCAAACTTTTTGGCTAAATAACGTTATGTTAAAACACAGTATAACTGTTTTGTTATAATAACTAAATAATTTTATTATTTATTTTTATATTTGCATAAAGCAATTAATGTAATATTTTGTTACTATATATTGGATTATACTATTTTTGCTTTATTTTATTTAAACTTATCCACTAGTGTTTAAGTGACTTATACAGTGCAACCTCTCTTGGGGAAACTTCTCTTGGGGAAACACCTCTTCATAAGAAACGGTTTTGAAATCTCTTTTGGATTTCCTATACTTATAATTAAAGCATTGACTTTTAGGTGACAAAAACCAGTCTTAAAGTCACTATAAAATCAATGCCATTGATAGCAATCACTGATCATTTATAAGTTACAACATATGTAAATGCAACCATCATTTGCTTGGCATTCTGCCCTCGTATAATACAGTATGTATGCATATACTGTAGTAAATAATTTGAACATGCTATTTTTATACATGCATTTGTAATTGCGCTAAATTTTAATTTACTAATTAGATTATAATTCATAAATTATTTATATATTACTTCTCATACTTATCAAGAATATAATTATACAATTTTCGAGTCTTTTGTAATATAAATGTCCATATTTATTAAAGTTAATCTTGCTCGTTTTGTGTGCATGAAATTCAATATGTTTAGTATTCTAACTAATAAACTACTATTGACCAATATTCATTTAAAACAAGCGTTTACCACAACTAATATGTCTGAAAAACTATAAAAAAAACTAAAATTGTATATATCTTGCAAATACCCCTATAGTGTACGGTATGTTTTAGCAGGAAATTTGCATTAAATTGTGATAGTGTTATGTAATGTGAATGCGAAGACGGAACGCATCCCTGTGTTTACATTTGCACAACGTTTGCGCGGATTATCACAACACAGGGAATGGAGAGAATATATGATGTAAAATGCATACAAACCTTGCGATGCGTTAGAGTAGTGGTTGGGGTCGACCTGAGCCGCCGCCGCGAACTGCAAGTAGGGATTGGTTGCGGACGAGGAGTACGCGTGCATTGCTGGCAGTGTCGCCAATGCGGCCGAAAAGCCATTCAACTGCTGACTTCCCATCTGTTTCCTCCAACGGGCCCTACGATTGCTGAACCAAACCTATACAACACAATATACACATCATTCATATGTTACCCACAAAATTACTATTTCTTTCCTCTCATTTTTCTTATAGTTTAGGTTTTATTTTGTGTTTAACTTTAAATATAATTTTACATTCATTTGCAAACACATCGTCTCTGAAAGCGTAGAGAAATAGAAAAAGATGTTTCGGTTTTGCATTGAATTCCTTTCGTTATATATCTCTACTGTAAATGATTGCCTCTCTCTCTCTCTCTCTCTCTCTCTCTTATAGAAAAAAGTGCCGTCTCTTACGGCCCGCAAACTGAGTGTTTATGTATAAAAGTTTGGTTTAAAAGGCACTCACTTTTCGCTAATCGGCCACAAAATTGTTGGATCACTGGTTTCGCGAGAATCTCTTTAAAGGGATCTCTTTTTTATTTACTATATTTTTTAGTTAACTCGTAATTTTCATTATATATTTCTGTAAGTTTTTTTTGTTTTGTTCCGACAAAAACCAGGAGTAGTTTAGTTTTGTGCGAAGTTTTGTTAGAGTGTTATTTGAGTTATGATTTGATTAATAGGATTTTACATATTTAGTGACGCATTCGAGTGATTGGTATCACTGGAAATATAAATTGAATTTTGATTATTTATATTAATTAATCTCAATCAATGATTGGGCATTAAACAAGCATGCCGTAATAATAATAACCAGAATCTCTGCTCTTCTCTACCGCTGCTCTTCAATACAAGTCATTACAACACACTCTCTATGCATCTCTCTCTCTCTCTCTCTCTCTCTCTCTCTCTCAACTAGTTTTGTCGGAATTTGTGAACAATTTTTAGACTTAAAATGAGTTAATTATTTTTAGTTTGATTTTAATTATAAGGGCTTTTTGGGGAATGAACTGAGAAATGAGAAAATATTTCTTTCTTTCTTTATTTTATATCATATATTATGTGAGGAAAAAATGTGTTTTTTCTTGCATTTAAACATCAATTTGATGGACAGGTATAACAAGTATAATATTATTGTGTTTAAGTGTGATATTAAGTTCAAAACTACAACTTATTCTTCTAATAAAGAATCAAAAAATTATAAATAAAATATAAAAATCTTTCATTTCCTACACGTTTGGTGTATATAAAGCCGAAAAGATCCCAAACTTTATTAGTCCAATGCTATCAAACAACTCGCATAACATGAACACCACTTCTCAAACAATACATTGCATTTCATAGGAATACCAATGCATAGCAATTCATCGGTAAAAATACATGTTTTGCAATGCATTCGCAATTTATTTGGCAATAATTTTGACAAAATATAAATTCATATCTTATGTTCTGATATTTGGGAAACAAAATAAAATTTGTGCAAAACTTCTCAGAACTAGTGAGAGACGAGTGGTTAAGGATAGATAGATAGGGAGAGAGAGAGAGAGAGAGAGAGATGCATAGAGAGTGTGTTGTAATGACTTGTATTGAAGAGCAGCGGTAGAGAAGAGCAGAGATTCTGGTTATTATTATTACGGCAGATAAGCCTCGGGGGGTCTGTAATACCACCGTCATTGAGGTGCTGCCCATCGCCGCTGTATATTATTTCAAGTGTCAAAAGTGTCAAAACTGAACGATACATACATATGCCTACAGAACGGTATTACAAAATTGTGGGCAATTTTTCTCTCGTTTTCTCGCCATACTCTCTCTCTCTCTCTCTCTCTCTCTCTCTCTCGCAATGTCTGCACTGATGGCCATTCTTTCCCTACTCGTGGTGTTCACCACAAAAACACCGCATATTTTGATTTAATTATCTACTTCTCTACACGAACTCATGTGAGGTAGTATATTATTTCAAGTGTCAAAAGTGTCAAAACTGAACGATACATACATATGCCTACAGAACGGTATTACAAAATTGTGGGCAATTTTTCTCTCGTTTTCTCGCCATACTCTCTCTCTCTCTCTCTCGCAATGTCTGCACTGATGGCCATTCTTTCCCTACTCGTGGTGTTCACCACAAAAACACCGCATATTTTGATTTAATTATCTACTTCTCTACACGAACTCATGTGAGGTCCAGTCCTCTGATGCAATAATTGCATACATTTCTGAATATTTTCATTTCTAACAATATTTAATTGAAACTCTTGTCAAACATTTTAGACATTCAAACACCAATTCCTTCAGCGTATGTGTTGGGCTTCAATCAGCGGATCGTTTGTCTTATAATCATCTCTCGAAGTCTAAGAATCAAACTAACAGTAAATGAATGCTAAGGTCTTTAAGTCCACTCTTTGTGTGTCGGATGTCATCCACAGATACGATGTATAGGACAGGGATATAGCGGTATATTTAAATCACTGATACCAGGGCTCTGCAAATGGCCCGCAACTCACAGCCCGCTTAACCCTAAGCCTAATCTTGTATTTATCTGCGAAATAAGGCTAAAATTATTTGGATGATAGGCCAGGGTTTGGGGTTGACATGTGTGGCCTCAGGCCTATGCTATTATCAGCATCAGAAGTCAAGTCCATGAAATTGCCTTCAATTATATTAGAGGCCGAGGCATAGGAGTTGCGCTTTTGCTCGCCTTTTTGGTCAGTCATCGCTAAAACCACTGAATATGATATTAAAACACATTTTTATACAGCGATCGGCAATAGAGTAATACAAGAATGCGAGTTAAGACCCGAATCTATATATGCATTATATATGCGTTACAAATATGTGTTTGTGATTATTGTAATAATAATACATTTCTGAATATTTTCATTTCTAACAATATTTAATTGAAACTCTTGTCAAACATTTTAGACATTCAAACACCAATTCCTTCAGCGTATGTGTTGGGCTTCAATCAGCGGATCGTTTGTCTTATAATTAAAGCATTGATTTGAAGTTAAATAACTTTTTGTTCCGAAAGCGGAGAACCTCCTGAAAGTTTGGGGGCACACCATATACCACCTTAGGAGTATTTTGGAAGATTTTTATTTCACCTTTTAAGCACCATTAGGAGTATTTTGGAAGATTTTTATTTCACCTTTTTAGCACCTTTTGGGACGTTAGCACCTTTAGTAACTTTTAAGTAACTTTTCGCCTATTTTGCAAATTTTATACGTTATAAATTGATAAATCACAAAATACTCAATTAGTCAAAATTGAAAACAAGTGTAATGTAATATTAAAATTTTTAAGTCATAGTTTTTAGTCATAACAGGCTATGGTTTTTAGTCATTAAACGTTTTTCGACTCATAAACAGTTGTTAAACGACAGACGAATGACTTTTGAAACAGAAGTGTAATGTAATATTAAAATTTTTAAGTCATAGTTTTTAGTCATAACAGGCTATGGTTTTTAGTCATTAAACGTTTTTCGACTCATAAACAGTTGTTAAACGACAGACGAATGACTTTTGAAACAAAAAACCTCACTATATACTTTGTGATACAATTGAATTCAAAAACGAATGTTATTGATCTTTGAATGAATTATTTTGATGCAAAATAACTAACTTTTTCATAACTTTTTATCACCTTTTAAGCACCTTTTAAGCACCTTTTGAGCACCTTTTAAGCACCTTTTTAGCCATTTTAAAGTAACTTTTATAGTGACTTTAAGACTGGTTTTTGTCACCTAAAAGTCAATGCTTTACTTATAATCATCTCTCGAAGTCTAAGAATCAAACTAACAGTAAATGAATTCTAAGGTCTTTAAGTCCACTCTTTGTGTGTCGGATGTCATCCACAGATACGATGTATAGGACAGGGATATAGCGGTATATTTAAATCAATGATACCAGGGCTAACCAAATGGCCCGCAACTCACAGCTTGCTTAACCCTAAGCCTAATCTTGTATTTATCTGCGAAATAAGGCTAAAATTATTTGGATGATAGGCCAGGGTTTGGGGGTTGACATGTGTGGCCTCAGGCCTATGCTATTATCAGCATCAGAAGTCAAGTCCATGAAATTGCCTTCAATTATATTAGAGGCCGAGGTATAGGAGTTGCGCTTTTGCTCGCCTTTTTGGTCAGTCATCGCTAAAACCACTGAATATGATATTAAAACACATTTTTATACAGCGATCGGCAATAGAGTAATACAAGAATGCGAGTTAAGACCCGAATCTATATATGCATTATATATGCGTTACAAATATGTGTTTGTGATTATTGTAATAATAATAATAGTCCTAATGATAGGGAAACCGACGCTTCAGTCTATCTCAGCGTCTGAATAGCAATAAAGAGAGAGAGAGAGAGAGAGAGAGAGAGAATGCAAGAAAGTATTTCTATATTTTGCTGTCTCTTAATAGCAATAAAATATAATTACATTTTAGGCATTCAAAGGCTGTGAATAGTGTACAAAATATCATGTTCAGTAAAAGCCTGTGATTTGTGTTTAATAAGCGTATATCAAAGGATGTACACAACGCCCAGTGCTTTGCAATTGTGTTGATTTAGAAACTCCTAAATCAGAATTAGTGTCGAATTTGTAATT
>CAJPIZ010002253.1:0-14114 GCA_905368565.1 Medioppia subpectinata
TCGGGTAAAATCAACACTTCATGGAATAAATTTAATAATTTTTTTACATAAATGTAAACACATTAAACACATGTATTGATGAGAGTTTGAACCGCTGACCTGGCTCATAACAAAAAAATTTTAGACCGGGTCAAACATAACCTTACTATAAAGTCCACTTATATAAACATTAAGCCAATATACAATTAGACTGGAAGGACGGCAGCACTTGGACTACACTAAGATCTCCTATTGTATAGGTTTTGTTGTTATTCTTAGACCAACACTCGTTATTCACGGCTGCCTTTTCAACGCACTTATAGTTTGTGCGCCACTTATAGACACTCATAACGATGATGGAGGCAAAGATGAGGGCACCGCCGATAAAACTGGTCACCAGTATTTTCTCATTCAGTATTGTGACCGAAAAAATAAAACTGATGACAACACTGAGTGCCCGGACAACGGCAACGGGACCCGCGTTTTGCAACTTAAATGCCAGAGTTTGAACAGCTGGTCAAACGCACCGCATAGGCCTAGAAATATGTATAGACGTAGAGTAACTTAGTATAGCACAAACATGGTAATTCATGGACAAACGTACCGGTTATTGCAATGATGAGCCATACGGTGCCAGTGGAGGGCCACTTGTACTCGTCGAGCACATACAGGGAGATCAGTCCCAGGCATACCGTTTCCAACGAGAACCAGAATATGACTACCGGTGCCGGAGTTTTCTGCAACTTTTGCATTATTGTCATTGATATGTTAAGTATTAATAACTTTGAATTTTTAAAAATATTTAATTTAAAAGTAATTTAATTAAATTTTATAATTAAATCTTCAATATTATTTTTATTATTGTTATAACTTATTATGAAACTTTTTATTCTATTATTATTCTGTTATTTTATTCTTAATTAGACGATTGTTATTTGTATTGTATAATTTGTTTAATTCGCTATCTATCAGTGTCCATAACTATCTTAAATTTTCACTAACTTAAATTTTAATCTCTAACTTTTAAATTTCTACTTGTATATAACTTTTGAATTTTCATTAATTTATTTATTATCAATAAACTTTTACTATCTTATCTTTCATTTTCTACTTTACATATCTTATCAAACTGTTATCACTTCATTACATTCTATGTTTTTTATGTGTTTGTGGGGTGTATTGTGTGTTACAATTTTTGTAAGAATTTGTATTTCTAATTATTTTATACATTATTTTAAACTAATTCAATAATAAGAGGATGAGAGTCGGCACGAGTGGATGGCTTACGAATCGATGAGCGGCGGCTGCCTTTCGATGAGTGAACGGCAGAGCCGGTCTTTCAGAAACTTTGTGGTCATACGGCTCTCACATCAATATGATTTAATAATAAATATTTAATTGACAGTAATTTAATTAAAATTTGTAATTAAATGTTCAATATTATCGTATTTGTAAAACGCATTTATTTCTAATTAGATATCACAACCTGTTGTTGAATCTTACGTGTATTGTATAATCTGTAGTGTTAAACAAAAATGCTAAAATTATTATTATTAATAGTATTGATGCAAATGATTGTGCTGTCGTATGGCTTTTTAAACCAAGATGTAATAATTGGTCCGGTGAAACAAATTGCTGCGAAACAAATATCTGGTGCAGTGAAACAATTGGCTAATACTACCACATTAATTACAAATTTAACTCAATTTTCACCACTTTCAATTATTAAGTCTTTCAACCTAACGTCAGTGTTGCCGGAATCCAATTCAATATACGATAAGACTAATAAACAATTTGTGCCCGAATACTATCCCTCGGAGTTTTTTGCCACCGGATATACAAATCTCGTCGGGTTCTCGAAATCTGGTCAACCCGTTTACGGCTTAGTGGGCCGTTGTATGCGTTTGACTTATAACAATGCTCTCGATAGATTGTACAGGCAATTTATTGTGCACATACTCGCTGAATTTATGCGCAAAAATAAAAATGGCCTGTTGTATCTCACTTTCAGGAATATAAAACTTGAAAATGTTATATTATGTAAGCATGATTAAATACAATCACATACGTATATTGTAATGCAATTAATTTACATATATTTATATACTCATATATTAATTTTGTTTCAAACATAACAGCGTCTTATTACGATTTAGCAATTATGGGTAATAAACAATTTAGAGATCAATCAGGCATTATATACAATGAGGATGAATTATTTTTAACCATAATCAATTTTGGTCTCCAATTCGTTAACAATAATATTCGTAATAAAGCCATAATCAAGGATATAGCGGACGAAGAGTTTCTAAATCTGGATGAGGTGCCGGTCTATGCGGGCGGAAGAAACACCAGTCATCACAGAATACCAGCTGTGGTTAAAAGTGGCACATGTTTACCACATCTCAATATATCCAGAAGTGAATGGAATTTGTTTATTAAGACTAATATTAAGTGTATTGAAGAGGGGAGACGTGAGAGTGGAGATCAACCTCTTGATAAGTATCTTAAGACTTGTCCAACCGAACCAAACCAAAACAAACAAAAACCAAAACAAACAAAAACAAAAACCAAAACAAACAAAAACCAAACAAACTCAAAACCAAAACAAACAAAAACCAAAACAAACAAAAAACCAAAACAACCCCAAAACCAAAACAACCCCAAAACTAAAACAAACAAAAACCAAAACAATCCCAAAACCAAAACAAACCCAAATCCAAAACAAACCCAAATCCAAAACAAACCCAAATCCAAAACAAACAACAACCAAACTCACAAACTAAACCAAAACTAAACCAACTCCAAAACTAAATCCAAAGCTAAATCTCAAAATTATAATTTTTTAATTATTATTACTAATACAGAATGATTGTTAAGTTATTCGAAAAAGGAGATATCAAAGAGTAATATTCACTTAGAACCACCTTTATCGAATCGCTGGATTTAACACAGCCTGTTAACAAACTATGACAATTTTTGTATGTAAACCTATGTGATTGAAAAATAATTGTAAATTTAGGTATAGTTAATTATATTTTTAAATAGTACATTAAATGCTGATAATGTTTGTAAAAAGAATTTTTGAAAAATTTCATTCTATCATCAAAATATCTTAAATTGTAAAATTAAGTTTTAGCCATAAAAATCCAAAAAACTAAAAATTTTAATTTACGGTATTTTGGCTATAGAATGAAATTTTTTTAAAATTTTTTTTACTAACATTATCAGCATTTAATGTACTATTTAGAAATATAATTGACTATATTACAATCTAATTTTTATTTTTAGTCTCATAAGTCTCATAAGGATAACATGCAAAAGTTCCCATAGTTTATTAACCTGCTGTGTTAACTCCTGCAACCCAATGATGGTGGTTTTATATTATTATTACACTGTGACATCTCCACTTGAGAATAGCACACCCGCCCCCTTCGACCCCCTTTACAACTGGGATAAAAACATTACATTTCAAAATAACCCAAAAATTTCTATGTTTTAGTCACGTGATTTTAATAAATTTTGTATACAAAAATACTAGATATATGGGACATCATTATGCACTTTACAGATTTGATCTAGCTTATTTTGTTTAGGAGATATAGCCGTTTCCAAGGGACAGGTTTTATTGAACGACTGGATACTTTGTATTTTAAACAAATATTTATGATTTTTTATATTAACACTAATTTTGTTGTATTAAAATAAATGATTTATTTTAAAATATAAGTACAATGCTCATTAAATTTATAAATAACAAAATAGTTATTAATGTTTACACAAAATTATAAACAAAATACAGTAGACATTCGGTTTGACATTTTTTCTCAACTGTTAAAAATATGTTTTATCAAATTCATCGAATTCTGTTAAAATCGAGCTACTTCACAATTTGATGGCTACACTGGGCTTGAAATGGGGTCCCACACGAAAGTGGGTGAACCTGACGGTGCGGTCGGTGTTTGACAACGGAGGGGACCTAAAGAGACCCCAATCTATAACCTGTGTTTTGGGCTAATAATAGCGTTAATTATAAATACATTGATGCAAATGATTGCGCCGTCGGATGGGTTTTTAAACCAACATGTAATACTTGGTCCGGTGAAACAAAGTGCTGCGAAACAAATAGTTGGTGCAGTGAAACAATTGGCTAATACTACCACATTAATTACAAATTTAACTCAATTTTTACAACTTTCAATTATTAAGTCTTTCAACCCATTGTCAGTATTGCCGGAATCTAATTTAATATACAATGAGATTAATCATCCATTTGTGCCCGAATACTACCCCTCGGAGTTTTTTGCCACCGGATATATAAATCAGTTCGGGGTCTCGAAATCGGGTCAACCCGTTTACGGCCAAGTGGGCCGTTGTATGCGTTTGACTAATAACAATGCTCTTAATAAATTGTACAGGCAATTTATTGTGCACGCAATGGCTGAATTTCTACGCAAAAATAAAAATGGCTTTTTGTATTACAATTCACTGAATATGACATTGGAAAATTTTATATTATGTGAGCATGAGTAAACACGATTACATAAATTTACAATATATAATAATGAAATTAATTCTCTTATTTATTAATTTTGCCTTAAACATAATAGCTTCTTATTACGATATAGCTGTTATGAATAATAAACCTGGTGGTTTTAAAGATCATTTTGGCGTTTTATACGCCCAAAATGAAGTATTGCAACCTATTTTCGATTTTGCATTAATATTCTTTAACGACAATATTCGTGATCGAAGCCAACCCAAGAATATGGCGGACGAAGAGTTGCTAAGTCTGGATAGGGTGACCAACCGTCCCGGTTTGGCCGGGACAGTTTCTGTTTTGACCATTTTGTCCCGGCGGGGTTTTCACAGATACCATTGAGCGTCCCGGGGAAAATTCGATTTAACTAAAAAGTACCTAAGTAAATTATGAAATGTTTTGTAATGTCCCGGAATTTTCTATAATTTTCTATATTTTTTATGAAATGTCCCGGTTTTGAAAATTTTGAGTTGGTCACCCTAAGTCTGGATGAGG
Source organism: Medioppia subpectinata (assembly GCA_905368565.1). Taxonomy (NCBI): domain Eukaryota; kingdom Metazoa; phylum Arthropoda; class Arachnida; order Sarcoptiformes; family Oppiidae; genus Medioppia; species Medioppia subpectinata. Next base: position 5,015 of record CAJPIZ010002253.1, read on the forward strand.
TGCCGGTCTATACGGGCGGAAGAAACACGAGTTATCACAGAATACCAGCTCTGGTTAAAAGTGGTACATGTTTACCACATCTCAATATATCCAGAAGTGAATGGAATTTGTTTATTGAGACAAATAGAGAGTGTATTGAAGAGGGGAGACGTGAGAGTGGGGGTCAACCTATCAATAAGTATCTAAAGACTTGTCCAACCGAACCAAAACCAGATCTAAAGCCAAAACAAACTACAACCAAACAAAATCCAAAACTCAAACCAAAACCCAATTTAAAACTCAAACCAAAACCCAATCCAAAACCAAACCCAAAACCCAATCCAAACCCAAAACCCAATCCAAAACCCAATCCAAATCCCAACCCAAAACCCAATCGCAATGTGCGGAGCAAATAGTTCTACCTGACGGGCCATATATGACGGATATATACGATAAGACTGAACGGATGGCAGCACTTGGACTACACTAAGCTCTCCTATTGTATAGGTTTTGTTGTTATTCTCAGCACAACACTCGTCACCTACGGGTGCCTTTTCATCGCACTTATAGTCTGTGTTGCTATACACCCATGTACTGAAACTCAATATAGTGGACTACAACTAATGAACAATGTAATAGTTAGTGTACTTCATATATGGCACAGTTTCAAAATAAACAGTACTGTGCCTAGCGTCTAATTAATTATGGTGAATTATGGCACAGTCAGCCTTCCGCACTTTTCAATGAACTCTGGCATAATTAATTTTTGCAGTGATACATAGGGTTCACCCAATTAAGAGTTCAAATTGCTTTGACTTCTGTTAATTACACAATTATTACTTTTCTTCATTAGCAGTGTCACCACAAATCTGTGAAACATATTTAAAATTACAATTGTATAAGCATTAAAAGTAGATAAAATAACGTATTCTTGTGGCGCGGGGTCTCTGGTCGAGAGCGCCGATAAGGATAATGTCGTGGAGAGCCGAAAGGAGTGAAACTCTAAGCAAAAGTACTATTGCCTAGAGTTGTAGTCACAGAAGCTATGGCCAGAGTGTGATCGGCGACGAGTGGTGAACAGCAGAGCGATCGTGACGTCGGGAGTGCCGCAAACGCTTAGAGCGGGTGTTTGTGTGTCTAAACGCCGGACTCGGATATTTTCCTATGGGAAACCCACCAAATCCTATGCAAATACACTTAGCGTCACAGTAGTTATGCGATAAAAAGCGGATATCAGGCCAATTGTACTTTTGGCCTGATATGAGATGTGTTTTACGCCAAATTTGTTACTGGTTGGTCAAAGAGTTTATTTTAGGTCACAAATGAATGGATAACAAAGTATATAAAAACTTGATAAAATCACAATAAAATGATTGTACAAAATAAGACAATTTTAGATAAATGAGACAATGGCTGGTCAACAGTATGACCGGTTAGCGCATGTGAATGAGATATATAAAATGGTGGACACTCTGGTGCCCCCACTGGTGAAATTATTTTCATTTTATTTCAATTTTTTATTTAATTTAATTTGTGACGGAATGAAGAGATCTCACTCTGATAGTGAGTTCGGCCATTCGGAGTCTGACACCAGGGCTCCAATGGTTTATCATTTTACTACTAGTGATAACTCGAGTGCATCAGGAGTGGACAGTCCTCGGCCTGATCCACGGCTTGATGACGAGTTCCCAAGTGACGAAGAGCAACCCGGTAATGTTTTGCCACTTGGACATGACATTAAATTGTCATGTCCAGGTTGTGGAAACTCACCTGGCATTGGCGAAAAGTACGCCCTTTCAGGGCCATTAAAATTATGGTTTAGAAATCTCGTTCGAGAGAAACGCAAACACTATTTGGAATGTATGGGAGTCCGATACAGTCCAAATAATGATTCCGTTTCTATTGAACAAATGCATATTTGTTCTAAGTGTCGGAGGGAGTTCTATAAGAATGCTCAGAAAAGTGGAATTTTTGAAGACAATTTTTTTCAGATGTCAATAGGGGAAATTGTCTTAACAATTCCACAAATGGCTAACACACAATCAAGATGTGTTTTTGGCCATTCACCGTGTCAACGTTCGAAAATATCGTCGAAACTTTGAGCAAAAATCCTCACACGCCATTGACTCTATATTCCCCAAGATGCAAGGGCATGTCCTTTGCATTTAGAGAGAGGAAGTTGGGACACATTATCAACTGATATTGTCTCTTATACATCCACTCAAATAGAAGACATGGTGGACTTGTTGTTAAAACAACCTCGTCTACCATTCCTCGATTTTGAAAATATAGATTCGATGACTGATGAGGTGGTTCAAGATTGGGCTGGTCTTTTGATCGATCAGTTCAATCATCTGTTATATTTACACGAATCCTTTTATGTGATAAAAATCTATTCATTTATGGTATAAATCTGTTTAATTCGTTGCCGACTTCTGTCAGATCTCATAAATTTGATTGAATAAATTATTATTATTATTATAATTGTAGTCATAAATACTTTGCCTTAAACCCAATTAAATATTGAATACAAACATATTTGTAAACCTATGCTAAATATAAGCACACATTCAAATCAAACACATCCATAGGGCAACAGATCGGATGTTTTGGATGCTTTTTTCATAGTTTTGAGCATAATAATGACTATTACAACTATTTGTTAATTTTAAAGCATTAGTTGTGCTATGATTTTCTGACTAATTAATGGTTTTTGTATAGTCTGCATATTATATGACTCATTTTTTGGTTGCTCTACACATCCATAAATATAACACAAAAACATTCCAAGAAATGCCAACCAATGACCTCAATGGTCACTAACCAAAGCAATTTATATCCTACACACTTTGTACACAATGCACAGTACTCATAGATTTTGTGTTCATTTCAATATAGTTGTATTGATTTAATAAATATAATTTTTTTATCAATTTATGCAATTGTTTTATATTTAATTCAATAAAACATTTCAATTCATTCAACCACTACTCGACTGCAAATTATTTACTTTTTATGTGAATTTAAGTAAAAACAATAGTTTTACACATATACAATTATTATATTTTTGATTTGACAACTATTTTAGTTCATAACATCGAGGTGTAATGTACAAGATACGGGTTAATACCATGATTGATATTTAAAAATTCATATATTAATAAAAAATTACGTATAATTAATTGGTTATTAGAAATATTCATATATTTTATAATGTTGTAATAAATATTGTAATGTTCAAAATATAGTTTTGTATTTTATTCAATCTGTTATATAAAGTAAGTTCAAAACATATGTTTTAAATAATGAACATATTTAGAAAAATTTAATCATATAATTGTTGCAAAAATGTATGAATATATGATTTATCCGTGACAATGATGTGGTAAAGCTGTGGCCAAACGTCTAAATATTCAATACATAGAAGTTCTTGGGAAAGAGTCTGACGTCACGAGAAACACTTTTTTAAAAAAGACATACAAAATGCTAATTCTTATACTCAGCGGAGACTACGATATGCTGTGTTTTGTTTGGCAACGTTTTAATTATTATATTTTAATTATTCAATTAAAGATTTTGTCTTTGTTATTAATTTTTTGCATTATTTAACATAAGTTATATTATAACTATTAATATAATAAGTAAATGTTATATTAGTAAATAAAATTAAATTAAATTTTACTGAACACCATAATTCCTATTAAATGATGTAATTTCGGTTATAATTAAATAGCATAATCTAACTGCAAATTGCGAAATTAAAATTATTAAATTAGGTAACATCAAAGGTAACGGATTTGTAAATCATGTACACATAGTGTTGCTAACTCGAAATTTTTCAATAGTGGACATTTACTCTAAAATCATTAAAAAATAGTGGACAAATAGTGGACATAGATTTTCACGTGATATTTTTAAGTTATTTTTAATTTTCTTGACTAATTCATTATTATTTTATAAATTCTATTTAAAGTAATTAATATATCAAGAAAATTTTAATGTAGCAACATTCTATACAAAGAAATCAATATTGAATGTTTGTTTTATATTATTGATATTTTTTTTTGAATAATAATAATAATAATAATTTTTATTCAATGAACTTGTCTTTGAAAAATACAATGGTTCTTATAAATAGTCATTCAATAAATTACATACAATTTTATAATTGGTTTTATTTCTTACATGTATCGGCAGATCATTAAAAACTTTAATACAATAATAAAATAAATTCTTATCAGAAATACATATTCTGTTGACAATAGTTTTACATTTAATACCATGTCTTGAGGTCTCGTAAAATTCAACATAATTTATCCAATCATTGCTAACCTTATAAAACTTGAACTTAATTTTAAAAAATAGTTTCATTAATTAAATTAATCTTCTTTTATACAATGAATTTAAACTTAAAAGTCTCTGTTTATAATTAAAATTATATTTTTTCAGTTTATAACAAATAAATTTAGTGATTTTTCTTTGAACTTTTTCTAATCTTTCTGATTGTGTTGTAGTGTATATCAAACATAAATTAGAATATTCTAATACCGGTTAAATGTATGTCTGATATAACCTCAAAAACACATTACCATCGACTCTATTGCATATATTTCTCAAAGTATAAAATTTCTTAATAGCTTTTTCGCATAACATATTTAAATGACAATTAAATGACATTTTAGAGTAATATATGATGCCAACGTGTTTATGAGACTTTACATTATTTAATGGTATATTGTTTAGCGTATATTCATGTAAAGGGAGTGTTTTGTTTGTTATTCTTAAATATTCACATTTGTTTGCATTTAATTTTAAAGAATTTAATTCACAATATTCAGTAATATTATTTAAATAAGATTGTAATGCATGGCAATCTAAATCATTATAAATTATTTTTAACACAATCAGATCACAGAATTTAAATAAATAACTATTTGTTACAAAATCTATGTATATCTGAGATGTAAATAATGAAGAATTGAATTGAAAGTACTCCTCCTTGTAATAACCCAGACGTAACAGTAATAGTATCCGAATAGCAATCATTAAATTTCACAATTTGTTGCCTTTCTGTAAACATATCACTAATAATTTTATGAAATTTACCACAAATTCTATAATTAAGCAATTTTTTCAAAAGTAAATTATGAGAAATAGAATCAAAAGAATCTGAAAGGTCGAGAAAATAATGTCAATTCCTATTATATTATCATTAAATATCACTTTTTGCACATCTATATGTAAATGGTTTAAACCTTTTCCCTTACGATAACCATATTGACAGTCGGATATAATATTATATGTAATAAATTGGATTAAATAATTTAGTTAATACTATGTTTTCAAAAACTCTATAAATGTTTTGCTGAACAGATATGCATCGATATGATGTGAATACTTGTTTATGTTTGTTCGCTTTTAAAACTGGACTTACAATTGATTTTTTCATTTGTTTTGGGAATTTATTAAAAACTAAAATTTTGTTATAAAACAATATAATAGTTTAAAAAATCCATTCAAACAGTTTATCATCACTATATTTTTTATAAAAGTCATACCTAAAAGAAAAACGTTTATTATTGACGTTTACTAAATTTTTGCTAAAAAATTGGTTTATTTTCAAAAATCTATCACTATTTTTACACTTTTATATTGATTTAGTTAATGTTAAAATAGTGGACACAAAATAAATACAGATAATATTTATTACTACAACTTAAATATATAAAATTAGAAAGAGAATTTATTTGTTCACTTTTTTTTAAATGAAAGTAAAGTTACATCAAATTATTATGCAATGACCTTAGAATTGTTAATTTATAGAATATTTGATAAATTCATTGGCAAATTTTAAAATTACAAATCATTCATCAAAATTTAATGAATAATTTGCACTATTTTAAACAATATTTTAATAATTTGTTAAAAATTAAATTGTGGACATGTCTATGTCCACTATTTTCTCTTCAATTCTAAGTGGACAGGTTCATGAAATAGTGGACTGTCCACTTGAATAGTGGACAGTTGGCAACCCTATGTACACACATACTTACAATCCAACCCCCTTGCGTGCCAATGACCGATCTTGATGATATAAATATATCATTGGAAAGCTGGTGGGAAATATAAATCATTGGCATAAGTGGACATTCTGCCTAGGGGGTTTAGGAGGCTTAAAAGGGGGTTAAAATTTATTTTTAATGCATATAAACATACAGGAGTATTGCAGTGTAGCCTACCCACACACATAAGCTTCACACGCAATGCATACATTCCATTGCCCCTATGCGCTTTTGGAACATAACCCCCTTTTAAGCCTCCTAAACCCCCTAGGCAGAATTTTCACTTATGCCAATGATTTTTATTTCTCACCAGCTTTCCAACGATATATATTTCATCAAGATCGGTCATTGGCACGCAAGGGGGTTGGATTGTTAGATACTTTACTTGTTACTTTAGATATGATTTTCCTGCAAATACTTTAAAGATTTTCTTTATATTTATTGATTTGCTATAAAGGCAACATTTATTTAAATAATTTCCATTGGAAAGCCATGTAATCGAATGTGTCTGATTATTGCAGAGTAATTTATTTCTAAAGCAATGTAATAATTTCGTAAAAATTTACAATAATTACGTAATAAATGTAGCATAAAGTTAACTAAAGCTTATTTTAAGAGTTACTGATTATTGCCAGAGAACAAAATTATCAGACTATACATTACATACGAGTATACAAAAACATCAAACAAATTACATGCACTTATTATTACATTATTTGTGGGTCTTGTAATTTTGTATGGTATTTAAGGCAATTTTGTGTATTTTTATGTTTTATAATTTTACTGCATGCAATATGTGTTATGTGCATAAATCATGTTTAATTGAGCATATTTTGTTTTTAAATTTATTAACTTAATTATTCAATGTTTTAATTAAATTTCTCAAGAAATTTGTTCAGTAGAAATTTCTAGAAACATTCTTCAAAAAATTTCTAAAATATTTTTTTTGCAAACCGAAGAGAGACGGAGAGAAAGAGAAGATCAACATTAAAACCAACAATATTTAATATAAAAATTTATTATGATAAAACAAACCATTTTCAAAATAAATATTTTAAAAATATAATAATTTAGACAACATCGAATTTATTTGGAGTAAAACTTTTGATTATAGCATCGATACTTGACAATTGCCTCGTCATTGCGGGTCAATATCGGGCGCTCAGGTTTCTGATAATTCAACCAGATTATGGAATCCAAATCAAGCTATATAAATTGAAATACTCCGTATTAATTTACAATTTTATTATATTAGATTTAATTTGACCCTCACTAATAACCAAATACAAATATTCTTTGCTTTAAAGGGATTGTTAATTCATTCCGTACGCGCGGTTGTGTGTATTACTTTTAAACAATAATAGATAATCTAATTTTGTCCAAAGAATTTATGAGTGCATACATTAGTTCTACTGAATATTTTACTTTTAGATTTTGGTCACGTGGTCTATTCAAAATAAGGCAATTGCAAATTTCTTAGTTATACGTTGAATCATAAGACAACTGAAGATGGTCCCAATGTGTAATGCACAGAGCCAGAGTCGAGAACGGAAGGAGTTTTAGCGGGAATCATCACTCGATGAAAAATTTAAAGCATAGCTAATAAAATAATATATGTTTGAAAAGTGATTGTATTCAACATTAATGCAGTGAAAATCAAGACATGTGTTGGTCAATAAACAGGTATTTCAGTGCTTAACGTCCATCACATGCTTTGCTCGGACCCTTCGTTTGTATTCAGGAGTAAATCCTTTATCAAAATGTGTATAAACACATCCATACATATGTTTTCTATGCGTGATGATTGTAGCTAAAACTCCTTACGTTCTCGTCTCTGCACAGAGCATTGCTAAATATGCAATTTAAACTAATTAAATATGTCATATAATTAAGGTTCATTACGAGAGGGAAGATATATATTTTCCCTTATTTTTCCTCCCAAAAAATGGGAAAATCCCGGAAGATATAAATGGCATGGGTACTAAAATTCTCAAGGGAAAATATTTTTTTAAAAACTTGAAAAATTTCCACAATTACACAAAAATTTTATGAAAATTTTGAATTATTATTAAATCAAATGGCGTATTATTTAATTGTTTGTTGTGGGGCACGAACACTGGTACAGGCATTGGCACTCATACAACATATTATTGCTATTGAATACCATTGAACCACTTTTTGGGAAAATATAAATTCTTAATTAAATTATATTAAATTCATTAATAAGTTTTAACAATTTATTTAATTATACTGTTATGACATGGACTTTATTTGGGGGTTCAAACCATAGCGGGGGTGAGGCTGAGTAGCCTCGAGTGATCAGCCGTTGAGCGACTGATGGTATGGAGGGGTCGGCGCATTGCCGCCGAGTGTTTAGAGAACTCAGCGAGGGGCAAGGGGGTCGACCTCAGGCGAAGACCGCTTGATTTGGTAGAGCAAGTGACGCTCAGCCGTCGACGGTTAGACCGTCGACAAGGAACCGAAAGCGCACCTGGCATTGGGCGCAAGTCGCCGGTGGTAGGGCAAGTGACGCTCAGCCGTCGACGGTTAGACCGCCGACAAGAGACTAAAGGCGCATTTGGCATTGCACGATCGGCACGATCGCCTGACTTGTGTGAGTGGCGCTCAACCGTCGACGGTTAGACCGCCGACAATAAGTTGAAGGCGCGCCGGCATTGGGCGCTCGTCGTCGGTGGCAAAGGTTAGTGGCGCTCAGCCATCGACGGTTAGACCACCGACAGAGGACCGAAGGCGCACTTGGCATTGGGCGCTAGTCGCCGGTGGTAGGGCAAGTGACGCTCAGCCGTCGACGGTTAGACCGTCGACAAGGGACCGAAGGCGCACCTGGCATTGGGCGCAAGTCGCCGGTGGTAGGGCAAGTGACGCTCAGCCATCGACGGTTAGACCGCCGACAAGGGACTAAAGGCGCACCTGGCATTGCACGATCGGCACGATCGCCTGACTTGTGTGAGTGGCGCTCAACCGTCGACGGTTAGACCGCCGACAATAAGTTGAAGGCGCGCCGGCATTGGGCGCTCGTCGTCGGTGGCAAAGGTTAG
>CAJPIZ010002254.1:0-14110 GCA_905368565.1 Medioppia subpectinata
CAATCAATTCAAATGCAAATTTATTACATAAAATAGCATGAGATGTATGTTTAGTCACTGATTCGTGTGAGTCAGTCAGTGGTTCGCATCAAATCTTATGATTACCGCCAAAATTCTGTGTATATTTGGTTTACAATCCTTTTTGGCGAAACGACTGGTACTTGTAATTCAATGATATGCTAAAAGCACTCATCCCTTCAATCCATTTCGCAAACTCTTTTGGTTTTGGGATTTAACTCTTTTTATACTTCTGGTAAAGATTTAGTAATATATTTATATAAATATATATATATATATAAGTATATACAGTATCTACAGTATATGTGTGTATAAATCCAAACATTCATATGATGTGCTCTACATATACTGTATATCGCATCCAACAGACCAGACCTCCAGAAGATTAAATATAGAATATAAACACCACTTTATCTCTAATGAATGATTAACTGATTGATGAGAATATTATTCATAATATATGAGTAGCACTCATATCGTATCATATCTTAAATACAGTGTAACGCAAGTATGAAAGAGATTTTGAGGATTTCTTTGCTCTTGTGTTTCATTTTTACCCAAAGAGATATCTATCACCAGAAGAGAGAGAGAGAGAGAGAGAGAGGATTGTATGTTCAGGCAATCAATTCAAATGCAAATTTATTACATAAAATAGCATGAGATGTATGTTTAGTCACTGATATAATGTTATTCAGAAAAACTTAACTTTCCATAAGAGCTAATGATTAAAATTAACGATAAGAGAGAGAGAGAGAGAGAGAGAGAGAACGGAAGAGCATAGAAATTATTAAAAGCAAAACTTGCTTTATTTATATACACTTTTACGAACACATCTAAAAGTCATACAAATATTTGATGAATTTATGTTTGAAAAATTGATATTATATTTATGCCTTATATACACGTATAGACACACACATGGCTTTCTGTACTCTATTTGCTATTTAGTCAATACTGTGTTTCCTTGTATACGAAAATTGGTAACTAAAGTGTGCGTCGGGTTTGGGTTTCTAAGTAGCAATTGGTTTGACTAAAAAAATTGCATTTTAAATATTAAAATAGAGTCAATCAGTCGTTTGCAGTTCACTGCACCCATAAATTTTGCGATTGAAAATCAATGTCTCTCCTCTTCTTCTCTTTTTACATACATTATATTTTAAGTTCATTTTGTGCCACACTTTAGGACACACACCACACCATAAATACACACGTTTCAGAGTATATATACATAAAGTATTAGGTATTTCTCCTCAATTGATGGCAATATATTTCGGTACAAATGTCACCGAATTATACGCTAATTGTGTCAATCTGTGCACTGATTCCCACTTTATCTAACATTTGCGTTGACAGACCTGTTATATGCGCTTATTATATGTCAGTTTGTCGTACGTATAAATTGGCGCTGAAATATGCATATAATAAATACACAGTTATATAATACATACGAAAGTAATTCTATGAATGACTCACATATACAAAAAGATAAATATATTATATATGCAAAAAACCTTAAGAATACAATAAAATGAAATGGAAAGTCAAATATAATATCATATATAAATACATTGGGTATGAATAGTGAGTTAGTAGAGGTAGAGGGGAGAGAAAGAAAGAGAGAGTGAGTGAGAGTGAGTGAGAGAGAGAGAGAGAGAGAGAGAGACTAGAGATGAAGCAAAGATAGATGGAAAAGGATTGAGAGCCGAGTGTTTGAGACGTTTGTTGTTGTGATAAATAGGACTGCGATTAGAGTTGTGAAGAGAGAGAGAGAGAGAGAGAGAGAGAGAGAGAGAGTAAAGGAGAGAAACCTTTTACAACACGGGATTAAAATGTCAATAAATAGTGGGATCTTATTCTGATAAATGACATGAAATTGTGAATTCATGGCTCAGTTTTTATTATTTCACTCGATTCTGATTTAATTCTCAAATCTTGTTTGACTGCAAATGCATTGCGATTGGAGTCGACTTTATTTTCTGTTCAGTACTATTGCCCTCATATATGCATTAAGTCTTATTTTATTTAAGTTCCTCCAAATTGATTCATGAATTTTATACACATTTGTATATCAATGCGTGTATAGATTGTATAACTTATAAATTATATTATATGTATGAAATGTAATAAGTTTATAGCGAAATGAACGTCAAATTTCCTCATGAATGAGCATTTAATACGAGATTATGATTGCATTGAATGCTCTTTTAAAAGGAGAGTCAAAGAAACGACTGAAAGAGAGAATGAAATTTGTATTAATATATTAATACATTGACTGCTATTCTTGTCGTTATATTTTTTAATTCAATTCTTTCACCGCTTTTACTTATTTACACAAAATTTTCATTTCAAATCTAATTTTGATAAGGCATTGTTCACAAAGTACGTACGCACTTGGGGGGAGGGGGGTGTCGGTCAAAACGAACTTTTGCGAACGAGGGGGAGGGGGGGTATAGAGACCTTATGTACGTTCGCATTAAAATAATTTAAAGGATTAATCTGTTATCAAAGTTAATAAGACAACATGACCACTTCGAGACCACTTTCTAAAATTATTGCCGATTCTATGTTTATAATACATGATTTAAACGATTGGTTTAATTTTAATTAGATTATTTATAAAATTTAGTGGTATTTTATTTCTTAGGGGAGGGGGGGGGGAGATCGGACAGCCAAACGCATCGCTAATACAATAATAGGATAAATATGAATGAAATGCAAACTCAATCCGATATATAGAGAGAGAGAGAGAGAGAGAGAGAGAGAGAGAGATGTGGAGAGCAAATGACTGTCAAAAGTGGATTTTGTAGTATTTGTTTGCGCTGTAAATGTTTACCAAATAAGAAGTGATGCGCGAAATACTAAAGACTTTTTTAATATGTAATACATTTAACCCCTTGTTTTCCACCATTAGATATACGGCACTAATATATTGTTGTTTAATGTTATTTTATTTGTTGTTTTAAAACTAAATGTCTGGGCTTTTCCTACCATTAAATTAATGAGTCTTAGAGACCAAAACACTTTTCGCCCGTTTTTCCCTTAAAAAATTGGATAATACTGTGAATAAACATTAATAACATTTTTCTTGTTGTTGTAAAAAACTATTAGAGTAAGAGAGCAAACGAAATGACATTTGAAATCAAATAGAAATATAGCCAACACTAGAAGAAGTGGAGAGAAATGGGTCTGACTTTTAGACGACGACAACTTTTGGAGAGAGAGAGAGAGAGAGAGAGAGAGAGAGAGAGAGAGAGAGACGTAAAGTACATATCAAGATGATTGCAATAGTGTTTTCGGGCGAAAAACCAAATATAGCGGTTAGAGTTGAGTGAGAAATATAAAATTATTATATAAGCCTTATATTTAGACACTAAATGGAAGTGTTTTCACAATTGAGATAAATCTTTTGGCACCGAAACGACTAATTCTCGAGAATTATATTGGTTTTACTCCACTATTCCGATGAGAAGGAGAGAGAGAGAGAGAGAGAGAGAGAGCACAAAACGTAATAAAAGAGCAAAAAATATACATCCAGTGCCAGTTTGTGAGTGCGTGAGTGTCTGTAAGGGTGATGACTGGCGTATATTATATGGTATAAAATCGCCATCTGCGCCCTCAGAGCAGATCAATCGACACAACATTTTTTGAAATACTGAGAGAGAGAGAGAGAGAGAGAGAGAGAGACTCATCCTATTTAAAATTAAAGCACATTTTATTATATTAAATGCAAACTCAATGCTTTCAAATTGAATTATGGCTCAAAAACCTCAATATAAGTATTGTCTAAATAAGAGCTGTGAAGAGTGGCGGAGGAAAAAAAGCCAAATAAAATCAACACAATCTTCGGGTTTGTGTTGAGAGTATTAATGGGACGACTATTTTGTGAATAAATTGTCTAAAGAGTAAAACAGATGAGCGAAGGGATGGTTAAGTCAAGCATTGAGTGATATATATTTCCGCAAAATAGAGATTTCTCTTTCGGGCGCTCATCCGACTGAGTGAGCGATCGGAGAGAGAGAGAGAGAGAGTGAGAGAGAGAGAGGGAGAGAGCGGGTGGAAAGCGATGGGAGAGGAAAATTATATTTTTCAATTGCGTTTTACTGCATATAATCACGCCTTTTGTATATTTGGTTATACTATTTGATTGAACATAAAAAATATTCAATTCATCTAAAAAATAGTGATATTCATTGGCAGCGCATAGAGAGTGGGAGAGAAAGTAGTGTTTGTAGTGATTGAGCGCCTGTAGTGAAGGCATTCAACTAATGCATTAAGTAATGTATTATTTTTCTCTACATCCAGTCTCTGGCCATCCATTCAAACACCCGATGCTGTGAATGAGTGACTCATTCCAACACAGCCTCTCAATTACTGCCCCCAAAACTCTAGACCCCACTAACGAGATATACAGCACCGCCACTAATAGACCCGCTCTATGCCCGCCAAATGGCAATTATATTTACGGTCACTTTTCACACCAAGTATACAGAGTATACCATATAATATACGCCAGTCCTCACCCTTACAGACACTCACGCACTCACAAACTGGCACTGGATGTATATTTTTTGCTCTTTTATTACGTTTTGTGCTCTCTCTCTCTCTCTCTCTCTCTCCATCTCTCCATCTCTCCATTTGTTAACCGATGGGATATGAGTCACAGCTCTAAGTTTGCTCTCATTTCTCTATGTAATCGGAGTTTAGTATAAGTGTATAAGTTTTGAATGTGGAGATGATTTGCAAACTTCATTTGCGATGAATTGTTGGTCAAACAAATTGTGGGCTAAAAGTCGGTGCACTCACACCAACTCTCCCTCTTATGATAACACACGCACACACTCTCTATCGTACAGTGAGTCGGCAGAGCGCCTACACTTCAAACTTTAATTAATTGAATTGAATATATTGTGTAAATTGTGTGTGCAGTGAATAAACTGCTCGGAAAAACTTTTTTCTACAGCCAAACGCATCGCTAATACAATAATAGGATAAATATGAATGAAATGCAAACTCAATCCGATATATAGTGGGAGACTGAGAGATGGAGAGACACACAGACCGAGAGGTTTGTTATTTATTTTGTAGCAAAGGATAAACATTTTGATTGTAGAGATGGAAATCCACTTTAAGAGCCAATGCATTGAATATATGCTATCGTTTACTAAAAAGAAAAATATTGTGCCGTTCGGTGAACGAGAGAGCAGATGTGTCTCTCCTTTCTTTTGCTGGCATTACATGTAATGCATCGCAAGGTTTAGCCCAAGAATAAGACAAGGAATCAGTTTCGACGCAATCCTTATATTAGCCCAAAAAATCTGACTATAAGTGAGAGGAAAGTGAGCGAAGAATAAGACATATTTGGCAGAAGAATAGCAAAGAAGGGAATTAGTTATTGAGACGAAGAGTTGAGGCAATTGATAGACAGTCGAGCACTGGATTGAGTGCTCATAGAGAAGGCACACAGAGTTTATATATAAGATATATAAGACATATAAAACTTATGCAATAATTATATACCAAATGATGGCAGACATGAAGAAAGTGGAGAAGAAGTGATTGCATTAAAACCAATACTTCTAACACTTATCTCACTTCCACTTCAATGACAGAACAGCACAAAACCAATGAGACGTTTTCGCTACTCTCTCTCTCTCTCTCTCTCTCTCTCTCTCTCTCTCTCTCAGTATTTCAAAAAATGTTGTGTCGATTGATCTGCTCTGAGGGCGCAGATGGCGATTATTTTGTTTATATTATATCTCACTTCCACTTCAATGACAGAACAGCACAAAACCAATGAGACGTTTTCGCTTCTCTCTCTCTCTCTCTCTCTCTCTCTATTTTGGGTTTCGTTCACTCGGGAGACAGAAGTGCCGACGACTTGAATATTCACTGATTTTTTTCTGGGGTTTTTCTGTTGAGGCGAACGGCGCGAACGAACCGATCGATTGCTATCGTTATTCTCGTTATGTGTTTAGCGAGTGATTGCAGTCTTTTATTTGTTTTGATTCCCAATTTATATATATTTTCGCAAACCTTTTTTATTTTGATTCAAATGCTTAATTCAATCCGAAAAATACTTTTTTAAGGATATAATATAAACAAAATAATCGCCATCTGCGCCCTCAGAGCAGATCAATCGACACAACATTTTTTGAAATACTGAGAGAGAGAGAGAGAGAGAGAGAGAGAGAGAGAGGACGAGTAGATTGAAAGCCCAATCATTGAATATTTACTTCATATAATATAAAGTTGTAGTGAATGTAATGTTGAGGGCATTCAACGTTAAAGATTTAATGCCCGATAGAATACACAATTGGATGGCATATCCAAGCGCTGAGGTTTTCTTCTCTGCTTTTTTTATTCCTCAATATATTTTATATTCAGATTAAAAGTTTGTCTGCGATTAAAAGGACCGTAAGTTTATTTGGGAGATTCAGTATAGAAACGGCGGAAAAAGCAGCGGGAGTTCATTATATACCAGTCCAGACCCATGGATACCAAATATATTATAGTATGGTATATACTGTATAATATGCTATCTATGCTGTTATATAATGGCAAATGAATGCATCAAATATTTTTAATGCAATCAATTCATTAATCAATTTTATTTGTGTTTTTATTATTTTCTTATTATAATTTGCAGCGATTTTTTCCGCACATAATTCACACAATCATTCATTTATTATATTATCAGACAATGCAATGAATAGTAGTATTTTATATTTGGAGAAATATATTTCCCGAAATCGTAAAAAATGATACTTACAATCAGTTCTCACTCTATTTTTCATCTCTCTATCCGACTCTCTCTCTCTCTCTCTCTCTCTCTCCCTCTCTCTCTCTCCCACTCTCTAAATACTGAATCCCCATAACATTCGCTTAACAAATAATACATTTTATGCCAAAAATCTATACCCGAAAAAGTATAACAACAGGAAAGCCTCTGAGGTTTTAACGTCACTATCTCTGGTTTAGACACATATTATGCGATATATATATAGTTTTTTTGTTTAAAACTTTTGCAGTGGATTTATCAGAGGCCTCATTACCGACTCATATATACAGTACTGCACACACTGTAAGGGGAACTGTAAGACACAGTATGTGTTCATTGAATAAGAATAGATTGAATATAACTTTATTAAAACGTTTTACGAAAATTATAGCGTAAATCTCATTTGTGTTGTCAAAAACCTTTGCCTCTTTTATTACAATCACTTTCTATTCTCTCTCTCTCTCTCTCTCTCTCTCTCTCTCTCGCATTGTATTCCTCAATATTTTTCTAATTTGACAGATAATATTAGTGGCTGTCAACCGATGGTCACACAACTGGTAATGCCATTAGACGACAATACCCTGTATCTCTCTCTCTCTCTCTCTCTCTCTCTCTCTCTCTCTGCGCATAATATATGTATCCGTAAATCATTAAACAATTTTTCGGCACCAAAATTGTATATAATTTTTCAATCTTCTCTCTTATTATTTATAAATACTATTATATTATATAATAAATAATGAATACGAGATGAGAGGACAGACAGACAGAGCGGTTATTATTACGATAGCAGCGACGGTGCGTTCGCACCATATATTGACGGCTATTCAACATCAATAATCCCAGAGTCAGTCGTCCTTCTCCTCCATAAAACACATACACTTATATTCCTCACACTCTCTATAATATAATATTAATATATAATATGTGAAAATTTTATAAACAAAAGCGTCACATATGCTCATAAATCTTATGGAAAGGCCCACTAAATTGACGGCCAAAATCATATCCATAATAATAATATGCGCTCTGTTTTTGCCCATTCAAAGGCATAATGCACTGTACATTACAGTACAGTGCGGGCACACAATGGGATTCCCAAATAATATATCTAAAAACACTGCATTACAATAGTGTATGAAATGTTGTAATCAATATATTTTGTTGGGCTCTAAATATATTGAATTCTATCGCAAACCTCCGACTCATCCCTACATATATACTGTGGATCTATGAGAAAGGCGTTCATCAGTTTATGAACAATGAATGAAAAATATATATAAATAGTTTTTATCTATTTTTCATACAAAACGGTAATCAATCACTCGTACGTCAAAAGAGACTGTTTTTAATAATTTCCAACACATATTCTCATCGTTTAGTTCTATGGGCTTAATGTCTATGTCTTTCTCTCTCTCTTCGTACTCACTATCTATCAGTCTGTTATGTCTGGAAAAACGTTCAATAATTACTATTATTTTTAATTAACATTTTTGTGCTTATAATTAATGCACAGCACTTTTTGTTTTGTTTGCCATTATATTAGACAACGGGAATTGAATGCATATAAAAAGATGATTATATTTTGGGCTATCATTAGATGCAAAGGCAAGTGATGTGATCGAGCGATGAGAGAACACACGAGAAAACGCTTTGCAATCTCTCTCTCTCTCTCTCTCTCTCTCGCATTGTATTCCTCAATATTTTCCTAATTTGACAGATAATATTAGTGGCTGTCAACCGATGGTCACACAACTGGTAATGCCATTAGACGACAATACCCTGTGCTATGCTGTGGTCGATGCGGTAGAGTTGATGTAAAATTTCTACAATTGTATATTTCAGATAAAATTTTGTATAACAAAAACGCAATTGTGACAGAAGTTGAGGGACAGGGGGTGGGATGGAGAGAGAGAGAGAGAGAGAGGCATATAAAAAATTATGTGTGAATACAATACGTAAAAAAGTAGAAACCTTTTGCGTAAAAGGCATGGAAACATAAATTACAAATTTTTTTACCCGTGAAAACATTGACACCGAAAGCATAACATAGCGCTCCACACATAACACATACAAAACTCCTACATTATGTCTAACATTAGTCTCTCGACAGTCTTTGCAAATAATTCACGGCTATAGCCATCACAACATCACATAATATACAATATAACAGAATCTCAATTTATATAATAAAAAAGCTGTTCCAGTGTTCAGTATTTTCTGATTTTTATGTCTATCATAGCATACAATCTGTTCGCTCACAGCATATATACGGTACTATTACTGTTTATATGGTACCGGCGAGTGTAGAGATGGATATGAAATTTACGCTTATTTCACTATTTTCTGTCTCTCTTTCTTCTCTCTCACTCTAACCCTCACAACACAATAGCTGTGGTGTTTGGATATGGGATGCAATCGTATGGGAGAGAGAAAATATATGACACAATAAAAATATACAAATAAATATATACACATATATCTAAGTTATGGCAACAGAATGATTAGCTGATGGCAACCCAACACAGTGTATATGTATGGCCAGTGCGCCCCTGTCTCCCGGCGTGATTATAATTCCCTACCGTTGCATACCTGCAATGTATTGCTTTTATACTGTCGATCGAAACAACTAATGCTTTTATACCACTATTTTCAGCTGTTGTACGGCTCCAACACCAGCACAGTTGGGGTGAATTATGGCATAACATACACACAAAACTCCGTAGCCATAGACGGTGTGTCCTAAATATATACAGTGACCCCAACCCTATTTAATCAAATATCTATTTTTTGGTGCCCCATATGTCTGAATCATTATGATTTCACATCAACTAAAGTGAATCAAATACACAACACGTATATAAAAACGGTGTATATATAGTATATATTATTGCATTTTATATATAATTTTATATCAGAATAAAAGCAATAATTTTGTGCTTATGTTGTGATGCAGAATAAGGCAGAGGGGGAGAAAGAGAGAGAGAGAGAGAGAGAGAGAGAGAGAGAAAAATAATACTAATCATTAACTTTTAACTCATTATCCATTAGTAGGAAAAGAGCAAAAAACTAAAGATTTGAAAATCCATTAAATGCAGAGATTAGTAACGAAGGAGAAGTCAAAGGATATAAATATCTGTAGCGATGGCATGACTTTCGCTGATTCTAGTCATTAATGATATGTCTGTCAATGGATGACATGCGACACATATGACAGACACAAGAAATATATACACAGCATATCATAAGTGAAAAACGCCAACAAAAAAGCATAACTTATCCAAATATGAATGTCTCGAAGGCATCGGTATCTTAATGTGGGGTCGTGTAACATATCTTCTCTCTCTCTCTCTCTCTCTGACAATATGCTAAATACATGAATTTTATGGTGGACTCCATGTGTGAGAGAGAAAAGTTTTGAGGTGAGAAACAGTAGTGCAAAGTGTGTTACACCCAAAACTCATTTGTCAAAAGCAGGGCTGAGAGAGAGAGAGAGAGAGAGAGAGTCCCTCGATATTACATTTATTAATATTTTGCATAACAAACCCAAACGTTATCATACCTTTCGGGTTGTGATGCAAAGGCATTAGTCCCACAACTTTTTGATGTATTCAACGTTAAACGCATTAGCGATGGCTTTTATTATTGATATTATACCACGATATAAGTTATGTAGATTCCTGTGTATGAATTTAAATTAACTTTAAATTTATATTTATATAAATAATTCGTCGATAAAATATGTTATGATTTAAAGTGAAAAAAATATATAAATATTCTGTAAATTGTTATCAAATATATTAGTGGAGAGTAATATATTTTGAGTGTAAAAAATGGTGTTTGACTACAAAAATCAATTATAACTTGACGTTCAAACAAAATATTTCAAATTAAATAAATATGAAAAGTAAATGTTCAAAATGTAATGCAAATAACAAAATATACGGGCAATAAATACATAGATATAATATTCGGGGATTTATTACCCGAATCCAAATGATTGGTTCACTAAATAATTAAATTAATCGCTCTTTCAAAGAGAGAGAGAGAGAGAGAGAGAGAGAGAGAGAGAGAAGAAATAAAAATAACAAATAGTAAAAATTTACATTTCTCTGACATATATAGGATATATTTACCGCATATAATATACATTTCGTAAGTTATTAGCGCTTTAATTAAACACAATTTATTTTATGATTTAATTGATTGAATTCAATTAAAACTAATACGAAAACGTTTTTCTGTATATAATTTTTTTGTGTGTTTGAGTACTAAAAAAATGAAATTAATTGTTTGTTGCAGTCGTTTATAATGTTATTCAGAAAAACTTAACTTTCCATAAGAGCTAATGATTAAAATTAACGATATGAGAGAGAGAGAGAGAGAGAGAGAGCACGAAATTAAGTACAAAAAGGCTTTTAGTGAATATTTATACATATTTTTCTTGTATGAATTGTGCATTTTCTTCATTAAGTATTTTATGTAATGTGTATTAAATATAAAGTATAAAACATGTGCACACATATCGTTATATAATTGGTACCTCCTTTGCCTCCTATGCCTCACCCAAAATCATCTGTCAAAATGTGAACCAACAAGAAGTTGAGCCCAATTTTAATAGATATAAAGAGGACAATCAACTACATGTTGGGCTCAATACATACACACCAATAAACATACTATAACTGTCTGTCACTAATCATAACTAAAGTATTATTACTATTGATATTGATTTTGAAAAACAACATTTCAAAAAATTGTTTATGTTCTCAAAGTTTTGTTTTTGCTAAACATATCGCCAATATATTAATGACTTTAAATGTATATCTTATGTATGGAAAGCGTGTTTACTTGCGAGAGAGAGAGAGAGAGAGAGAGAGAGAATATTCATTTGTAGGAATAATACTAATCATTAACTTTTAACTCATTATCCATTAGTAGGAAAAGAGCAAAAAACTAAAGATTTGAAAATCCATTAAATGCAGAGATTAGTAACGAAGGAGAAGTCAAAGGATATAAATATCTATAGCAGCAAAGGCAGAAAGTGCCAAAATAATGCCAAATGTGATTATATAGAGAGCAACTATTCATACATAGTGTTATAGTAATAGAAAGGAAGGGGTGAATAAGATGTGCATGCATTCAATTCAAGGGCACTATATTTAGTCAATCATTATAACGTTTATAATGATTGACTCAAAACATTTTTTATGGGAAAAACGTATTTGTTAGCATTGCTGATCTATAGCGATGGCATGACTTTCACTGATTCTAGTCATTAATGATATGTCTGTCAATGGATGACATGCGACACATATGACAGACACAAGAAATATATACACAGCATATCATAAGTGAAAAACGCCAACAAAAAAAGCATAACTTATCCAAATATGAATGTCTCGAAGGCATCGGTATCATAATGTGGGGTCGTGTAACATATCTTCTCTCTCTCTCTCTCTCTCTCTCTCTCTCTCTCTCTCTCTCCACAACATATACCCAATAAACACAACATCGGGTTAGTTCGTCGGTTAGCCCCAAACAGTATTACACATTTAATGGATTTTCAAATCTTTAGTTTTTTGCTCTTTTCCTACTAATGGATAATG
Organism: Medioppia subpectinata; assembly: GCA_905368565.1. NCBI lineage: Eukaryota > Metazoa > Arthropoda > Arachnida > Sarcoptiformes > Oppiidae > Medioppia > Medioppia subpectinata. The sequence continues at coordinate 12,406 of CAJPIZ010002254.1, forward strand.
AGTTAAAAGTTAATGATTAGTATTATTCCTACAAATGAATATTCTCTCTCTCTCTCTCTCTCTCTCTCTCCACAACATATACCCAATAAACACAACATCGGGTTAGTTCGTCGGTTAGCCCCAAACAGTATTACCAGTTATGCATATAAACTATTTATAAATAGCACTAATATCTGACAGTTTAGAGTTCAGATAATTTTTCGGGCAAAAATTATGCTCAATATTCAGGCTTTAAGTGTACAGAAAAAAAATTATCGGTATATTATTTACTTCGATTCAAATCACACACAAATGTATGTAAATAATAATAAGCTTTATCTTTGAGTGCAAAACATAGACACAGATCTTCACATTTTGGCAGTAAATTAATGTGAGAGCAAATGCAAGAGTCGACCGGTCAGTGCTGTCTCACTGTCTATAAGACATAATACGATACGATTGTGAGGGAGGGGAGGGGTCGGGTCGGACGCCTTCAGTTTTGCCTAAAAGTTGCTATTTTTTCTGTGAAACGTCAGGTAATTGTCCGATTAGGGAGAGTATGCGGCACTCCATTGCATACAATGCTATGCAATTGCTATGTATATCATAATTACAACTTTCGCATAGCTTTTCAATTTAATGGCTCTGTTTTTATGTTATTTTATTTTATTTCTCTCTTTCTCTCCCTCTCTCTCCCTCTGGTCTTTCCTCTACAATCACTCACATATACTACACATTCCTTGTTATCAGAAATAAATACTTTATTTCTCCACAATATTCCTCACAATTCTTTGTTTCTATGGAATGAAAATTCCAAAACACATACAAAAAAAAGTTTTTTGGTTTTTTGGTTATCATCTAATTATTTAAACAGAGAGCCAGAGCTCTGTTTTGTAATTAAATTCTCTAATATTAATAATAACTTCTCATATTCTGGTTGTTATAATTATTTTACTATCAAATTAATAACTCATGTAATAATAATAGGAAACGTAGAGAACAATTGGTAATAATAAAAGGGAAACTTTATTTAATGATTGGATTATTCATCATATTATTACCCTAAAAACCCACAGATACGCCCACCCACGTATAAGCCGGATCATAAAATTTTGAAAGTAAAATTTTCCCACAGATAAGCCGGTACCTATGTATAAGCCGAATTTAATATAACGTAAGTTTTGAAACCTAATTTTTGTGATATACTGGTTTACGTCTTGAGTCTTATTAGTCATTGACTAGCCGTCTAATTCAGTGTGTGTTTTAATTGTGATTGTAATTGGGATCTAATGCCTAAAATACGCAATGAGTATCCCAGGGCTAAGAAACTAAGTCCTCAGTTATGTAGTGTTGTGGTATAAACTCTTTTCTTCCTATCATATTGTATATTAAGGCTTCGGGAGAGTTATCATATTTATATGAGACAAAGTGCCATGATCATTTTATAATTTTATGGTCACTTTATATTAATAAGCAATTTGGAAATATGAATTGAAAATTGATAATAGGAATTGTGAATATATATGCGGAACTATAGATAGGCTGAACCCATAGATAAGCATTAAATTGACTGTATTTTGTAATTAAACTATCTTAATAAATATGATTATTTAATTTTAAAACAAAATTGTTTTTAATTAACATATTTTATAATTAAATATGCCCATAAATAAGCCGAACCCACAGATAAGCCGATTCTCTAATTTTTTCATAAAATGCACTTTTT
>CAJPIZ010002255.1:0-14104 GCA_905368565.1 Medioppia subpectinata
AACACTCGTCAATGTCTGCAATCAAATGAAAGGGTGAGAAAGTGTTTCAAACTTTTTTGTTTGTTTTTCCTTTGATTATATCAACAATTTATTGTAAACAAAATAATTTTTTATAAGATTAGAAAAAAACTCTCACTAAAACTGATTGATTAAATTGTTTACAAACCGCTGCATCTCTTGTGCCTATTATTCCACTTATAGCCATCAGGACAGGGATGGCTCGTGTCTCTGGACTCATGCCTCTCATTCTTGCGACACTCAAAGCCGCCGACATTATTAACGCACTCTTCTGTCCTGACATCGCATGTGTGGGTCTTTTCATCGCATTCGTCGACATCAATACAATCCCTGCCATCGGTCGCCAATTGATAGCCTTTGAAACACGAGCACCGGACGGGTCCCACATCGGCCCCGGGATCGTAACAGTTATGGGCGCAGGGAGAATGATTTGTGTCACATATGCTCGTTGAGGCCCCTGTTTAGCAAATAAGAGTTTATGAATTAACTGATATTAAAAATAATTTATTTATATATCTCACCACTTCTTCGCGTACTAATGAGTGAATTAAAGGCATCGAGTTTAGGGTTAGCGCAGCACTCATAGTAGACATCCTCGTACGGGTATCCTAACCCAAAAGTACCATGGGCGTTAAACGTACATGGAAAGTGATCTCGACTGGCCATTAGACCCAAATGACATGACAGGCAACAGTCTTTGACGGTTTCATTGGCGGCATTCGTGACAATCGCTGTATTAATTGCGGAACAGTTTTCATGTCTCTTAGCGAAGGCCTTTCCCTCTTCGCAATTACGGCTTCGATGCTCTTTCAGACAACAGATCTGCACAACGAGTTCGCATTGTTTCCTATACTCAGTGTTTGTGATCAATCGGTCAAACGTTGTGTTACCGAAAACACAACCGCCGGTCGGCATCTGTTTGGCCCGATTTGTGCCCAAATCGCAGCACTTTTCGAGTATGAATTCGTAATCTAATTGAAAGATCAATCATTTACTTAACAGAAGTTTATAAAACTCAAACAATACCATCATATCTGTTGACTCCAAGAGTAATAGTAATACCAAAAGTTATAAATACTAATAAATAGCAGTTAATATACATTATTGAATATTTTCATTTAAATCACAATTCTTTAAGTAAACTAAAAGTTATTTCTTATAATCAGTGGTTTTTGTTTACATTCAGGAAAAAGCATTTGATTTAAAAAACCAAATCATATGTAATGGTACTAATTATATGGCAAATAATGATTACACAAACATTTAATTCTAAGAGTTGTTTCTTTGATTTGCTTATCATTTAACAAACAAAACGTTAGTTTCAGATAAATTTTCTCAAATAATATTTTTCAGTATTTCTGTCCATTTTTGCTTCATTTCTATCCATTTTTGGCTTATCTTTTGAATTAATAAGTTTATTGAAAGATAAATGAATCCATTTTAAGGTCGATTTGATTTATTGACTTAATTTTAGTTTATTTTCATTGAGAAGTCATATTTACAAATAAATTGTAATCTTATAAACTAAATAATTGTTATTCAAAAAAATGTTTAAATGAAATAATTAAATGAATGTTAATTACTTTAAATTTTTACAGCATTATGTTTTTAAAAAATTAATTTAAAGTATTATTTATTCACATTTCACGACAATTAAAAAATATAATTTGCATTTAAAAATTACATTAATTAACAATTAAATGTATGAATAATTGATTTATTTATTCAGCTTAAACTCATAGAATATATTCATTGCATTTACAAAAACATATTTTCAATCAATTTTTGTTATATCAGTCCTATTGTCAGGTCTTTATTGTATGCATTCATTGTCAGTGAAAATGTTTGTCAAAAATATAATAATCGTTACATTTGTAATACTTTTTATTAAATTCATTGATTCAAAGCCAGTGCCTAAAAGTGATTTGCGTAAAACGATCCGATGTTACAGTCCGTCCAAACCCGAGGGTATGCCTCAAGATGTCTACGAGAAGTACAAGATCTCGAGCCGATACCTCTCGGATCAGGACAGACGCACCTTCTGGCAAAAGTTTGCCAAATGGTGGCAAAATGTCTTCGGTTTGTTCCCATACATTCATTTTCTCAATATTTACGTAACAATAATTATATAAAATAACTTTGATTTTAAAATTTGTATTTTAAGCCCAAATCGGAAATTTCTTTAAAAAAGTGGGAAAGTTTTTCAAAACCCTATTTACAAATCCAAAAAATAGAAAACATTCAGAGACCTCGACCACAACTCCTGCCCCTCCGACACCACCTCATCAACGCCTCAACAAAGATAATAAATTGATTTGTGTTGAATATGACGAGACAAATGGTGTCAAAAGAACGACCAGAATATACGAAATCGATATGACTTCCACTGTAAAGCCAATCAAGGAATTGATTACAACACTCTCTCCCTCTCCAAAGACCACAACTAAAGCGACGACACTTTTATTGAAGGAAAACGATAACAAAGTGGTGACGAGTGGATCTGTTTACTCGAGAGACAGCACACCCTTTGATCCGAGCTCTGGACCGAAGGACAAGAATCAGATGATGCCTGATATGGATCAGAAAGCGAGGACTAATTTGAATATAAAAATGGAGATTAAAAATAACCATCATGATGATGATAATACCTATGTTAAAACTGATTAACTAACAATATTATAATTATTAACATTCTATAAATAATTATATTATTTTTATTTATTTGGGAATTAATGAAAATTTAATATTTAGTATGAATTTTCCAAATTCAATCAAAAGGAATATTTTATAATATTTACTATAAATTAAATTAATTAAAAATAAATAAGTTTTACAAAATTATAGTATTAATCTAATTCTTTGTGATGGTTTTGTGGATCCAATCAGCATAGAGAGCAACATTAGTGTATATACCAGGGTGATCTTCTAGACTACATCCCTGACCAAACGATACTAAACCAAATTGATACTCTTTTCTATTTATAAGTAGAAAATAAATAAAACAAAAATAAAACACAATAATTTCCAAAAGCAAACAAACCCATCAATTTTTGAAGAGAGAGGTCCACCAGAATCGCCCTATAATTGAATTGAATTTCAATAAATAATTATAATGCGAGCAAAGTATGTGCACACCTGACAGGCGTCTTTACCGGGAGTCGCGTAACACATCATTTGTTTAGTAAATTTGCCGACAAATTTGTCATAGATTTTGTTACATTCGTTTGTATCGTATTTGTCGAGAACCACTTTCATGAGCGAAGAGCTAGCCTTACCGAACTGACCCAATAGTCCCCATCCGTACACATTGGCCTTTACGGGCGGTTGGCTGTCAACTGCTGGCAAACAGACACTATTGACCAGATTATCGCTGCCTTCCCTTTTAAACGCGATGTCATATTTTACTTTAACTAAAGCGATATCATTGGCGTAGGTTAACGTACTAAACTGCTCATGGATGAACAATTTATCCAATTGGTACACATATTCGTCACCCTTTTCCCAATTGGTTGCGCCGACCATCGCCCGGATCTTATTAAATGAATGCTTATTCCTATAATTAAAACAAAAAAATCAATATAAATTTTAAACCATAATGTAAAATATTGAAACCCATGAAAACAGTGGCCGGCAGTCAATAGCCATCGATTGTTTAGGACAGAACCGCCGCAAAAGTGGGTATAAGTAGATCGGCTTAACTTCTGGAATGACACCATCCATGGGTACTGTTTTATGTCTACTTTAACGCCGCCAACAATCCTCGGGGATATACCACTGGTTTGTCCACAATTTGGCAAATTAACCTTATTTGATGTCTTTCTATTGATATGATACGAAAATTAATTGTTTGATCCATAATGTCTTAATCCGTGACATTATGTCTTTAATATGTATTTTATAAAAGTATTAAATACTTATCACTTAGTTTTAAATAGATATCCTGACTCTCGGTTGTATTGTATTGAGAAGTTGTGTCATTGTTTTCGGTTAACGCTGTAAATAATTATTAAGATATGAATATTTAATTATATAATCAGTTATTTCCAAGTTTTTATATATTAAACTAATGATTAAATTTAACATTTATAATTACCATTGAAAATGTTTGATACTAATAGTATTATTACCAATGGATAAAACATTATAAATTATTACACATATTTTTAATTAGCAACATTTTCTGATACCCAATAAATAAGGTTAGAGCTGTGTTTATATAAATAACATGTCTATTTTGTTAATTATAAACTCGTTTATTAAACATTTAAAAATATAATTAATAAATTTTATTTAATCATTCCCAATGGAATTTCCCATTAAACAGTATACCTTTAACATACCATTTTTTAACGTATTTTAACATTATGTTATATACAATTTAAGGTTTTATAATTAAACTACCAATTCTATTAATATTTATATCATTTACTTTAATAAATAACTGTAAAGTTTGACATAATAAATTTATTTAATATTATTTAGTTGTATTTAATATTAATTACAATCAAAATTAAAAACGCATATAACGTTATTATAAATATTGTTACATTTTAAAATTAATATTCTCTTCAAATTTTACTCAACTTTAAACAAAAGAAAATATTTATTTTTTTGACCAAATATTAACTTTATTATTAAATTTTAATTACAAAATTTGCATATAATTCTACTAAGGATTGGCCTTGATAGTTTTCTCAATCCAAGGATAAAATTTGGCCACTTCTTGGTATATACCGGGTGTTTTAGGTCGAGCGCAGCCGTGACCAAAAGATACCACTCCTAATTGAGTTCCCTTTCTATTCATGTAAATCACATTTCATTACACAATTACAATCAATACAATCCTTACAAACCTTTTAATTGTCTGCGTTAGTGGACCGCCGGAGTCACCCTTTAATATACATTTAAATTGTTAATCATTTAGGATTTAAATCAGAGTTTAGTTATATGTAATATAAATGTAACAAAAGTATCTAGATGTAAACATACCTTACAGGCGTCTTTGCCGGGAGACAAAAAGCAAAACATTTCTGGTGTAAAATTACCCACAAATTCTTGGTAAACCTTATTACACTCTATTGTGTCAGATCTATTAACCGTTACTTTCATTAGATCAGCGCTCGGGTCTCCCTCTTCCTTGAGATAACCCCAGCCATAGACTGTGGCCGTTTCGGTGGGCTTGACGTCGGGTGTGGGCACACATACACTGTTCACCGTGTAGTGAGTCTTAGTCGAAGTCATAGCGATTGTCTCTTTCACTTTGATGAGTGAGATATCGTTGGCGTAAACGTTCTCGTCGTACGCCTCGTGATTGAACAGCTTCTCGAGGGTGTACTTCGGGGCCTTAGGATCGGCCCATTTGATGGTTCCGACCACTGCTTTCATCTTTGGGAATGAATTGGTGACACTTATCGTAACGCAAAACATTAGTTATAACAATAGCTGTTAACAACTCTTTATGCATACCCTTGGAAACAGTGGGCGGCAGACAATAGCCACCTCTCGTTGATGATAGAGCCGCCGCAGAAGTGGATCATACCATCGCCTTTTGGCCTCTGGAACGACACAATCCACGGGAACTCGGCTTCGGCCGCCTTCTCTCCGCCCACAATATTGCCGCTCTTCTTGCGAGTGATGCCACACGTCTTCATATTGACCGCATCCCCGTCGCCACCTTTCGACGCTTGAAGTAGGCTATCGTCTTCATCCTCTTCTTCGCCTTCCACTTCTTCGGCACTTGATTTGAGCGGTTTATCGGTTTCAGCCGTCGTTTCGGAAGGCGTTTCGGACGTCGTTTCGGACGTTTCGGACGGCGTTTCAGAAGTCGTTTTGAACGGCATTTTGGACGTCGTTTTCGGCCTCGTTTTAGGCGTCGTTTTGAGCGTCGTTTTCGGTGTCGTTTTAGTCATTTCTTTGAACGCTTGCAGTATAGCATCTTCTGCTTCCGCTTCTTCTTCGGCACTTAATTTGAGCGGTTTATCGGACGGCGTTTCGGACGTCGTTTTCGGCCTCTTTTTAGGCGTTGTTTTGAGCCTCGTTTTCGGTGTCGTTTTGGCCATTTCTTTGAACGCTTGCAGTATAGCGTCGTCTGCTTCCGCTTCTTCGGCACTTGATTTGAGGGTATTATCGGACGGCGTTTCGGAAGTCGTTTCGGACGGAATTTTGGACGTCGTTTTCGGCCTCGTTTTGGCTGTCGTTTTCGGTGTCGTTTTGGCCATTGTTTTGGTAATAATTATGGACGCTTGCAGTATACTATCCCCTCCTTCTCCTTCTTCGGCACTTGATTTGAGCGGTTTATCGGACGGCGTTTCGGGCGTAGTTTTGGGAGTAGTTTTGGCCGTCTTTTTGGTCGTTGTTTTGGTAGTAGTTTTAGGCGTCGTTTTAGTCGTCGTTTTGGCTTTCGTTTTGACCGTTGTTTTGGCGGTTGGTTTGGGCGTCGTTTCGGTCGGAATATCTGATGAACTATCGGTGGAAATGTCTGTCGATTCCGCTTCTGTCGTCTCGTCTGCATTCACTACAACTAAATTCGTGATTAAATTTACTTATTTTACTAAAAATTAATTGCAAAATATATTGAATCAATTAATTTCATTCATACCATTTAGGGTTAGGGCTAAGAATAGTGCAATAAATGTTATAAGTTTTAAATTCATTGTTAACTATTAATAAATTCAGTGATTGATCTAAATTATCACTATTCTATATATACATGCAAATTGTATGCCATAACAATCCTTCAAAATGGATGTTATTTATCAAAATTTAATTAATTTTGTATTATTTACTCTGGTTTTAATTAAAAATTTTACATTTTGTAAAATTAAACGTTATTTTTATATAAGAATTATTTCTAAACATTGAAATAGATAATTTTATAATTCAGAATATAAACATTGTATTTAATGTTTAAATTAAAATATTTTGGTTAAATAATTTAAAACAATTTTTACTGTTTAACTATTGCAAATAATATGGTAATTTATATTTATTATAATTAAAATATTTATAAATTTTTGTTTAGTTATATAATATTTATTAATTTATTATAACAAATATGAATTATATAAATAATGTTAATAATTATCATAAATTGCATAAATTATTATTTAATCAATTATTATTTGCAAAGCAAAAAGGTTTATACATTGTAAATGTAATTACATCGCTAAAATGTAATCTCATTCCCGCTAATTAAAACATAATTAATATACATATGAATTAAATAAAAATAATTATTAATCAATAAAACGTTTGGTAATTTATGATAGAAGTGTGTCTATAAACCAATATATTGTGTAAATCGTAAAATTTAATTGTTAACAATCATCACACAATATAAATATTAAATGAATATTAATAACGATGTAATAAATAATGCGATAATTTGTGTGCCAATAGTCGTAATACTTAGCAATAAAATGTGAGCACCGATTCGTGATTGCCCCTGATCATTAATATGGGTGGCATATCATAAGTAAGCACTTCCAGCCAACACATGTATAGAGTGGCCGAACACTTGTATTTACGAGGTATGGGTAGTGTCCTGTAAAAAGTGTGTTTCAATTTACCGGTATTTATCAAATATTGTAATTAAAAAAACTTCAAAACTTATAAAACACTTACAGTGCAATCATTGTCGAAGTTTTCGAGTACTTTACTAACATTTCCCTCAGTTTCAGTGTTTTTATTGTCTGAAATATACGAATCATTCATTTCGCATAAGTTATGAAATCAATTACTTTATACATGTAAATAAAAACTCATTAATGAGTTTACCTGCTCTTTGAAAGAGATAAGTTCTTTAGCGGATGTCTTAATAACAGGCATTAACTCATTAGTTATGGAGTTCTCCAAAATTGAATCAAACTTTGCTTTACTATTAAAAATGAAATAATTTACTAATGATTAAAATAAAAACACAATTATTGTACTAACGTTTCAACGGATGGATCAACGTTTTCATAGGACAGGGCGTATACGTCAGCGAATGGGATACGAAATTTGTTCAACAATTCACATAAACTTTTAAAACAATAAAATTGTATTAAAACACATGTATTAAATGTTGAATAGTGTAGAAATACTCGGCTTTTAGTTGATTTGTGTCTTCAGTGCCATCCGTGACACTAAATACTCTTAGTTTACACTTTCGCCAAAGTTTTTCATTTTTCAATATATAGGGTATGAGAAGAGTGAGCCCTCCGTCATCGTTCAGCCACCAGACGTCCACAAATCCGGGCCTTTGTTTGTATTTGAATCGATTGGACAACTGTTGGCACTCGATGTGTGTCAAACTTGTCCGCGTATTTATATTGACAGTTGCCTGGGCGTCAATATCTCGGGACAACGAGTATATATCGCTCACACCTATTCAAAACGAGACAACAATTATTTTATACAAAAGGCTTAAAAATAATGCAATTAACATTAATATTACTCAAAACATTTTCGGTGTCGTTAACAGTAACGTAGTTATTAAAGGCGGCGACAAAATAGTCGGAAAAATCAATGCCTTCCTTCACCCGTAATATAATGAGAGAGTAATGCGATTCCAATACGTTATGAATGGTGTCATAATAGTCGCGTAAATCGTTTTCTTTGCACGTTTTCCAATCGGATTTATAGCCAATCATCACTATATTTGGCGCAAACTTTCCGACGCCCGTCGAGTGGAGTTGACTTCGGAGGCCATCGCTGAGTGAATCCGATTCAACGAGTTTATAGAAAGCGTTAATCTTTTCGCTCTTAATCCACGCTTTCTGGCCGTCGATCACACGCTCTCTGGTCTTATAGCTTAGCGGGCCTTCAGTTATGTGCGACAGGAATAGCATTCCGTGCNTATAGCTTAGCGGGCCTTCAGTTATGTGCGACAGGAATAGCATTCCGTGCTTTTTGGTCATCCTATCGGCCATATCTACCAACACCTGACGATTCTTGGGATTCCCGCTCAGAGCCAGTATTATAGGTCTGTAGTTTTTGATGTGATGCTCTTGCACATTTAACCGGTATGTTATACTACGGGCGCAATCAAAACAACACGCTTCGTTCGCTGTGCCCCAATTTGCCTTGGCTATTATTTAGAATAAAATTATAATATATTTAGTAATTCTTAATGACATTTGTCATTAGAAAACTGACCTGGATCCACAAATAGCATAAGCAGATAGATGATAATGGTGAGACCTATTACAACAGAGGCTGATATAGGATCGAATAAATACATGAGGCAAATGCAAAAGAGGCCAATTATAAGGCTAATCCATTTGTTGTAAAACTTAAAACTTGGTCTAAAGCTGATTGGGTTGACTAACGCGACGTGAAACAAAGCAAAGTTGACCATAAAGAAGGCGCCTAAATAAAAGTTAGAGATCCAGGTGCTCGCCGTATCAACGCTACCAATTGCCACAAAAATGCCTCCAATTATAAACGTGATAATATATCCGTGTCGGGGGTCTCGGGCCGGACCGTAGCCTTTGCCGAACCATCCAATTACTGGCACTAAATGGTCGTCACAGAAGGCCTACAAAATTAACACATTTATAATAAAATCGTAAAATAAAATAACTGAAAACTAAGACCTGAAAAATTCTGGGCGCAGCCATATAACAGCCCAACGCTGAGGACAGGGTTGCGGCAAATATTCCGGCATATATTAGGGGATCAACTGCTATACCCGTGTGATACAAAGCCCCAGATTTGGCCATTGTTTGGTAGTCGTTAATGAGGCCGAATTCACATCCGTTGGGCGCCGTACAGGTCTGGTTGTTGAAGATTATTTGACTCGGATCTCCATCCGCATAGCGGACAACAGTAAAGCCCAAGAATATGACAATCAGAGCGTATGTCGTGGATGTGGTGCCAATGGCCAGAAATGTTCCCTTCGGTATAGCAGTGGCCGGATCTTTAAGGTCGGCCGACATACTCGCGCCCGTGAATATACCCGTCACTGACGGGAAGAATACGCTGAAGACATTGAAGAAGGTGGCTCCTTCCCACACAGGCAACAGATTGGGAACAATGACATACTTATGCCAATACGCGACTCCCATTCCCTGTTGTTTCTCTGTGGGAGGAATGAGTGCTCCGACGAAGTAATCGATGAGCGATATAACGAGTGTCAGGAAGAAGAACATCATTGTCTTTGCCTCAAACTGCAAACTGATGAGAGGAATGGCCGCCGTTAGTATCAAACATATAAAGCCTAAAATTCGCATATCATTTAAACCGGAAGGCACTTCACAAATGCCTTTTCCAAATACCTGTCCAAATAATAACACTTTAGACAATTAAATTATATAAATTATTGAGACATACGTTGAGAATGTCTGTTATACTTTCAGCGGTTCCCAAGACATTGAGGCCAACAAATGCCGCGTTTGTAAACGTGAACAGAAAGCCTATAACACCTCCGGCCTCGTGACCAACCGTTCGCGATATCATTGAATATATTCCTCCGCCACCGATGTCTCCATTAGTGCAAAGGGCTATCATTGATGTTGTGGTGATCACTGTTATGATTGTGGCCACCAGTATCTGAACCAATGCCAAAACTAAAATATATTTTTAAATATTTATTTATTTTTATAATTATCTTAGTTAATAGAAATATATTGAATCACTTACTGACTCCCGCCTGTCCGGCCATCCAACCCATCCTTAGAAATAGCATAACCCCGAAGAGATTCATCATTGTCCTAATCTAATGGATTAATAATTATATTTATTACAATTTACATCTGGGTATAAGTGATATTAGCGTATAAACTATATTACATATACGCCATCAATCCATCCAAGCTTTGAATTCCCATTACTTTCACTCTCATTATTATCTTCAATATCTTTTTCTTTTTTCTAAACACAAACAGTTTTTAATTCATAAGAAATTCTTATTAAGAATATAGATATTAATAATTTCATTCATAAAAATGGTAATCTTACCTTAAACTTAGACCTAAGTTCACGGGGCAGATGAATGTCCTCGAGGTCTGGCCGCCTCTCTTTTATCATTTCATTGACATAAAAGTCCATTTTGGGCGCCACTTCTTTGGGACTCTGGGGCGGTATCTCTGATGACTGCTCAATGAGTGAGATTTCATTACTCTTATTGAGACCCAAACCCTTGAGAAATGAGGGCAAAACTATGGACCGCTTGTATTTAGGAAAAGCCGGCGGTAAATCTGCGGCACTAATGTCTTCACTATCGTCATGAAAGGCGGGATTGTTTCGTCCGCTCATTTGGTCCGTTGTATACGCTTTCATCTCATCGACTGTTTGCGACACCACTTATGAACCAATTCTTTATAAACTTCTTTGTCTAATAAATTAATAATCAATTCATTTGATTATAATGTAATCACTTATGTGTTCATGAATTGCCAGTTTTTACCGTCAATTTTCTTTCTTTTCTTCATTTCATTAATCGATAAATTTTACGATTCATTTATTTTCGTCATAAGATTTCACTTTAATGTGCGATTAATTTCATTAATATTTATTCAACAAAATAATGTGAATCGGAATAAACTGACAAAAACTAAATTCTGTCAAATCATTGCTAAAATGTTTACAAAAATATGTATTATTTTCATATTATTTTTCTTGAAGACAAAATCCTAAATAAATTTGCTTTGTTGAACTCAATGGACAACAATTATTGTTATTTTATCTAAATTTATATGTCATGTCTCGCGTCTCACTGTCTCTTAATTGACCCAAAATTATGTTTAATTCAATAAATTATATAATATATGAGTAAATTCATACTAAAACATGTTTTGTATTGACAATTTACATTCACAATTTATATACATGTTTTGGAACATGTTTTAGCAGATATTAGTCGGTATTCATAAATGTTATATCAGAATAATACTGTATATTAATATAAAATAATAAATATAATTATTTCTATTATAATTGTAGTAATTGTTGTTATTATTCTAATTATAGTTAATTTATGAATAAAATATCATTATGAACTCAACATATTTAACTCTTTATGATCCAACGATGCAATACTAAAGTAATACTAAATTATTATACTTTATAATAATTTATATTAATTATTAGAAAATAAAACGACATTCTGTTGTTTTATTTAGTACTAAATATTGAATTTAATGACAATCGTGTTTTTTATTGAATGTCATTATAATTATCCAAAGGGTTTACTGAATGAAATTATTTGTAATCATTATTTAAGATATTATTGTAATTTTATTCACATTTGTGAGAGATTTAATGAAATAAAAAATGATTATTTCTTATGCGATTGGAAATTTTTCAAATAATTATATGAGTACTTATAACAGTATTGTATAATTAATGAATACATGTGGAAAATACGTTATTTAATACACTATAATATTTACAAAATTTGTATTTACAATATTTAATATCTATTATTTTTTTCATTCATCAAATTCTAGATCATTTGTATTAAAATCCGTTTGATTTATATATTAATATTATGACGAGAATTAGATAAAAACACAAATCATTTCATTTGTATTTTTTAACATTTTTAAAATTCATTTTTATTACTAAATTCCGTACATTTAATTCGTGTATCAGTAATTATACGAAAATTATGATTTATCATTTCCTTTGAAAAATAGCAATTATTGTTAAAATGATAATTAAATGATTAATATAAAAATTGTAGAATATTTTTAAAAAATGAAAGCATTTAATTTTATTAATAATTTTATTAATTAACATTAATATTACAATTTGTTTAGTAATTGATTGTAAAAAATATATACAGAATTTAATAAAAATGATTGCAATTAATAACAGATGAAAAAATACAAAATATATTTCTAAACAGGTGTTGATGTATAAGAAGTTTTTCGACTTCTTTGTGCCTTTAAGTCAAAATGAAAATTAATTAAAAAATAGGTTTAGGTTTTAGTGAAAGATTGCAAAATTCTTGAGCAGACATACACTTCGGTTATTATTGATTGTATTGTTATAGAAATAAGTGTTGTTTTGATGTCTTCGCATAGTTTCCAATGGATAAGACATTTCAAATTGCGGTGACTTTTGCGATGCCTATCAATAGTAAAAATTCTTTGCCATTATTTCAATTAAATTCAATAAACAAATACAAAAGGCAGGCATTCCTTACATTCGGCGACCAATGATTCAAATCATCAGTCAATCGAAAAGTTATGTCTCTTTGTGTATTGAAATCAATGTAATTATTTTGGTCGTAGAGTTCACCGCAATCTTCCTGTACTTCAATCTCGTAAACTTCATAACCATTTCTGTCGTATTTTAGTTGATTTGTATCATTCATATAATCTGTATTTCATTCATTCATTCATTCAACATAGAGTTAGTTTTTATACAATATTATTATATCAACAGAATATATACACTATATATCAACAGAATATATACACTATATATCAACAGAATATATACACTATATATCAACAGAATATATACACTACACTACACTATACAGTACTATAAACAACAATAAACAGAATATAAAGGTATTGGTTGTTATGAATAAGGAATGCCTTCAGGACTCACTCGAAGGCCTCATTGAATTAGATTGAGGATAGAGTTGAGGAATGTGTCCGTTTTGGTAATTTTTCTGCTCATTTGTATCGTCCATATACTCCAGAGTCTCCTCCGACTTGTTATCGATGTCTTCGTCATCGCATTCAGACATTTTTTGACGAAATTTGCGAAGAATTTTATAAAATAGTATTAAAAGTATTGCTATAATCACGATAATGACTGCGAGTATCACAACTTTTTCAATCAGACCCTCGGATTCGTCTAATTTTGGAGTTACTGTTAATGTAATAATAAATATGCCATTCATTACAAAACATTGATTGTTTCGGTGATAATAAGACAAACCTGTAGAAGAAATGGGAAGGCTATTGGTTTTAGTGGACAATAAAAATGGTTCACTCTTTCCCTTCATATTGATTGCATAAACTTTGATATTATAGTTAGTATCCGATTGTAAAGCACTTAATTCAAAAGATGAGACCAAACTATTTGTCAAATTAAGCACTAATTTCTCGTCAATTTTTTCGTAAACTTCTAAACCAAACGTCTG